>JARPMJ010004821.1:0-70606 GCA_033366665.1 Phoxinus dragarum | reverse complement strand
AGTGCGGTACAGGTGCGGATCCAGGGGAGAGCTGGGAGATGTAGTGCGGGACGGGTGCGGATCCAGGGGAGAGCTGGGTGATGTAGTGCATACAGGTGCGGATCCAGGGGAGAGCTGGGAGATGTAGTGCGGGACAGGTGCGGATCCAGGGGAGAGCTGGGAGATGTAGTGCGGGACAGGTGCGGATCCAGGGGAGAGCTGGGAGATGTAGTGCGGGACAGGTGCGGATCCAGGGGAGAGCTGGGAGATGTAGTGCGGTACAGGTGCGGATCCAGGGGAGAGCTGGGAGATGTAGTGCGGGACAGGTGTGGATCCAGGGGAGAGCTGGGAGATGTAGTGCGGGACAGGTGTGGATCCAGGGGAGAGCTGGGAGATGTAGTGCGGGACAGGTGTGGATCCAGGGGAGAGCTGGGAGATGTAGTGCGGGACGGGTGCGGATCCAGGGGAGAGCTGGGAGATGTAGTGCGGGACATCCAGGGGAGAGCTGGGAGATGTAGTGCGGGACGGGTGCGGATCCAGGGGAGAGCTGGGTGATGTAGTGCGGGACAGGTGCGGATCCAGGGGAGAGCTGGGTGATGTAGTGCGGATCCAGGGGAGGGTTGGGAGATGTAGTGCGGGACAGGAGCGGATCCAGGGGAGGGCTGGGAGATGTAGTGCGGGACAGGACCAGGGGAAAACCGTGACACTAGGGATATTCCTTGATTTATTTTATTGTTGTATTTAACTTATTTCTATTATGTGATTTTATTTTTGGTTAGGGCTGTCAGGGTGGAGGAGTTTGATAGAACTGGGGAGTGATATTTTGTCGTGCACAGATCACAGCATGCCCACCTTAGTTGAATAAAAATCCAAAATGTAGTTTTTTATGTTATTTTATTGAACTGAAAGCCAAGGTTAAACCATGCACACATAAAATGTAATGTAAATCATCCATGAACACACACACATGCGCGCACACACATTACGATGTCTTTCTCAACTCGTGAAAATTCTTTGGTTACTTCAGACCGCCCAGGAATGTCGGTGAGCACAACTAAGGCATCATTTTACGACTGAAGTCATTGCAGCGTGGCTTTCATGTCTGATTCTATTTTGATTATGATTTTCATGGCTAAAAAGTGCATTGGGAAGCCTTCTTCTTCTCTTATATTATTGGTGGTTGGCATTGGCATACAAACTTGGTGCATCGCCACCAACTGTTACGGGTGGAGCATGTCATTCACTTAACCAGTCACACCAAAGCAAACAGGAGAGCATAAAGACAGGGCAACTATAATTAAAATATATAGTTATATAAACTATATATTTGTGTATAAAGTTGGGCATCATAGAGTTATTGCTCAGTCTGTCTGTGGAGCAGGACAGAGTGTCGCTGAAGGTGCTCGTCTGACGATGGTCTGATGGACCAGTGGGTGATGGATATTGTCCCAAACTGGACAAAAACGTGCTAAGGGTCCTCCTCTCTGCCACAGATACTAAGGAGTCAAGTTTCACACCCACCACAGGACCAGCCTTCTTCACCAGCGTGTCCAGCCGCATGGCATCCCTTTTCTTAATGCCGCTCATACCACAGCATAGAAGAGGACGCTAGCGATGACCGTCTGGTAAAACATCTGCAGTAAGCTGCTGACAGATGCTGAAGGACCCTAGCCTTCTCAGGAGATAGAGTCGACTCTGTCCATTCCTGTATAGGGGCATCTATGTACTTGGACCAGTCCAGTCTGTCATCCAGCTGCAGACCTAGGTATTTGCTCGTCTGGACCACCTCCACACAGTCGCCTTCGATAAACACAGGCTTCAGACGGGCCTCGGTCTCCGGAAGTCGACCATCATCTCCTTCGTTTTTGTAGTGTTGAGCTGTAGTTGGTTAAAGCTACACCACCTCACAAAGTCCTCAATCAGGGTCCGATACTCCCCCTCATCTCCGTTCTTAATACACCCCACGATTGCAGTGTCATCAGAATACTTCTGCACGAGACACTTTTCTGAGTTGTACTTAAAATCTGAGGTGTACCGGGTAAAATAAGACCGGGAGAGCACTGTCCCTTGTTGTGCTCCTGTGCTGACTGCAGTCTCAGAGAAGCAGTCCCCTCAGTCGAATGTACTGGGGATCTCTCGGTAAGATAGTCTGTGTACACACTTCATTAGGTTTAAGTCCACACCCATCCCCATCAGTTTGTCTTTCCGTAGAGGGGGCTGGATAGTATTCAATGCGCTGGAGAAATAAAAAAAACATGATTCTCACAGCGCTACTACCCCCTATCCAGGTACGAGAAAGACCGGTGGAGCAGATAGAGGATGTTGGGGGGATTGGTGTAATCATACCTATTAAGAAGTTATTAAACTGTTATTTAACTCTTCCCACGTTTGATCCCTTGGGCATCTATCACTGTAAGGGAGCTCTCTCTCCAAACTGCTTTGATTCTTGTCCTCGCTTTGGCTAAGTGCAAAGGAGATTTACATGTGTTCTCGGTGAACGGCGACTGTATTTGCTTTGGACCTGGTGACTGCAGTGTCACTGTAGTGTTGCAATTGTCCGCCCGAGACCGGGCTTCGAGCCTAAACCTCTTTCTACTCCCTTTAAGCCGCAGTCATTTCTCTACCCGCTTTGTCTTCCGAGCCGTAAACCTCACATGATGCTGACGCTCAGAGCGCTGTTTGCCCTGGCAGGGCTTTACGGGGTTATCAGCCACCTTTCCACAGTCGGGTGTGCTACGGTGGAATTTGAAATGTATTGTTAGGAGGATAACCCCTTGAGAATGGCTGTACTAAGGGACGAGTAGTCTCTAAGCAGAGGCTCTCTCATTGGATACTGGACGCTATTGCTTTGGGTTATGAGGAGCAGGGACAGGAATGCCCCCTCAACATCAGAGCTCACTCGACAGCGGTTCCCCTGTTTAATCATTACTATTGTGAGGGAAGCTGTGCAGGGTGAGTGCCTTTTTCTTTTAATATTGCTATTGTCCCTGTTTTTGTACAGCAAGGGAGTTAAGGGGAGTTTATGTTGTCTATTTCTTTTTGTTTATCCTGTCTTAGGTTAGTTGGGGACTCCTCCCTAAATTAGTTAGTGAGCTGTTTAGTTTGCTATTGTAGGCCCTGCTCTCACCCTGAGCCATTGCTCCCCAGTAACCTATGTTATGTCTTTTTTTGATGTTTTTTTTCATCTTCACTCTGGGACAGAGGACTGAAGTGTGTTCTCGTCTTCCCCGACAACTAGGCGGGTAGGGGACAGGAACGAGACCCTGCCGCCGTGCTAACCGCTCGATCAGCTGTTCAGTGTTCAGTTTCAGATTCGCATGCGATTCTCGTTCCTCATTTTATGTTGCCCGTAGGCTCGTCAGTATTTTGTTTCACTGGCGTTATCCTATATGGTTTAAGAATTTGTGGAGAAGGAGAAGAGTTCCCGCCGCGTCAGCTAACGCAATGTCTCTTCCCATCTCTCAGGGGAACCGAGGTTACAATAGTAACCGGAGACGTTCTTTCAGACGTGTCCTGAATCGGCCATTAGTTCCTGCGCTGGGAAAGAGCCTGGTGTGGTGTGGTGTGGTGTGGTGGTCACCCATGTTTTGTTTTACTTGATAATTACATATTTTAGACCTTGTCTGGTGCTTGTATTCAATTACATACTGTACATGTGCTTAGACTTTGATTTTATTTTGAACTGTGGTTCAGAATTAAAGTGCTTTATAAGAGGAATAAAAATCAATCATACATACTTTGCCAGTTTCTCCTCAAGCTGAGATTGCAAACGCACCAAATAACCATCAATCTGGGTCTATAACAAATCAAAAAAGCTTAGAAAATAAAACGAAGAACACTAAAACCAGTAACAGCAAGAGCAGTTTATAAATATGAAACACATTCTTACTTTGTTCCTCTCATACAGTAGCGGTGTGCAGAACAAGATGATATCAGCTGTCAAGGAAAGAAGAACATTTTACAGTCATTGTTTTGTTATGAAACAAACAATTATATAGAGGGGTTATTTCAGTAGGGGATAAATAATTATATTTTATGCATACATTTTGTACATTTTTCTTAAAGTACTGCATCATATTAAAGGAATTCATCATTGTATTAGCACAGTGCCTTCTGTACTGTATGTTATGTGAATTTACTTTAATCACCAATACACTTATATTTTATCATTATTTTGACTATTATTATTTATTTACGAAGACAGGCTTACCAAGTATTAAAATTGTGATACCATTGAAGACGGCACCCACACATGTCAGAAACCACATAACAACTGCAAGCTGCAGATAAACACCAGCAGATCAGTCGCTTTTTTACTGTGAAACAATTGGGTTACTAATGTGACATTCTACATTACGTGCACACTACACAGAGCTGACTAATAACAAAGAATTGAATATAAGTGTGAATGATTTTCTTAGCAAACACTACTCTTTTAAAGGGCCCCCTACATTATGGTTATTTACATGATCTTCAGTTTAATGGGGTCCCCTAGAATGATTGGTCAGCCGGCCCCCAGTCTACTGTGATTGGTCAGCCGGCCCCAGTCTACTGTGATTGGTCAGCCGGCCCCAGTCTACTGTGATTGGTCAGCCGGCCCCAGTCTACTGTGATTGGTCAGCCGGCCCCCAGTCTACTGTGATTGGTCAGCCGGCCCCAGTCTACTGTGATTGGTCAGCCGGCCCCAGTCTACTGTGATTGGTCAGCCGGCCCCAGTCTACTGTGATTGGTCAGCCGGCCCCCAGTCTACTGTGATTGGTCAGCCGGACCCAGTCTTCTGTGATTGGTCAGCCGGCCCCAGTCTACTGTGATTGGTCAGCCGGCCCCCAGTCTACTGTGATTGGTCAGCCGGACCCAGTCTACTGTGATTGGTCAGCCAGACCCAGTCTTCTGTGATTGGTCAGCCGGACCCAGTCTACTGTGATTGGTCAGCCGGCCCCAGTCTTCTGTGATTGGTCAGCCGGACCCAGTCTGCATGTGATTGGTCAGCCGGTTCCAGTCTTCTGTGATTGGTCAGCCGGACCCAGTCTACTGTGATTGGTCAGCCCGGACCCAGTCTACTGTGATTGGTCAACAGGCCCCAGTCTGGTGTGTTTGGTCAGCCGGCCCCAGTCTGCTGTGATTGGTCAGCCGGCCCCAGTCTGCTGTGATTGGTCAGCCAGCCCCAGTCTGCTGTGATTGGTCAGCCGGCCCCAGTCTGCTGTGATTGGTCAGCCCAGCCCCAGTCTGCTGTGATTGGTCAGCCGACCCCCAGTCTGCTGTGATTGGTCAGCCAGCCCTAGTCTGCTGTGATTGGTCAGCCGGCCCTAGTCTGCTGTGATTGGTCAACAGGCCCCCAGTCTGCTGTGATTGGTCAGCCGGCCCCTGATTGGTTAGCCGGCCCCAGTCTGTTGTGATTGGTCGACTGCTAAGACCGTGTGTCGGAAACATAACGCCCCTTAATAACTGTAGAGTCCTCAGATCCGGCGGCTTCCTTAAAAAACTGCTGTGACGACGCTAACTATGGCATCAGTTTTGCTGTATCAGATTGAGCCTGAGTCCAGTAATGATATAGTGATTTCCCTCATAGTGGAAAAACAGCATTTGCTTTGACTCTTCTGGCCTTATAACTGCTTTAGTTTGAGGGGCGAGCCACATTAGCCAGCAGGCATTATGCAAATGTGTTATATTGATGTAGCTACATTGTGGAAATAAAGTCAGGACTACAGAGCAGAAGTTTCACTTCCTTTGCTGTGGACTTTGTGCTTTGTAACTTTAACAGATTGTTTACATCTACAAACAGGCATATTGCACATTAGTATAATAGGTCCCCTTTAAATAAATAAAAAAACGTTGAAAACACTGATATGAATTTAGCTGTGAAATTGTTGCAGATAAATGGACATACCTTCAGTGAATCCACCACATCTTCTACAAGCACAAGTCTTCTTGTCTGTATGAGAGCGGTGTTTAACTTCACCAAAAACATGTCCATGTACCTGCGGGCTGTGTCCGGTGACACGCGGATGTCTCTGTCCATCAGAACTCTGTGGATGTACAAAGATCTCATATTACTTTTTTATCAAAGTCTTGTAACTTCAAGAACATTCAGCCAGTCGAGAGCAAAGCAGCATCACACCAAGAAACCAGCATCTAGGAGGATCAGCTCTGTGAGATCGCCGAGCAAAGAGAGACTCCGGGAAAAGCTACTGGGACTGCAAATCCTCCACCTAAAAATGCACATGTTAAATGAACAGGTGTAACTGCAGTGGCGGTATGAAGAGCGCAACGAAACAGAGTAGAAAATAAAACCGTTTGTAATAAAATCCAAACAGAAAACTGAGACAGGATAGAAAGAGAAATGAGCAATGTAGTAATTCAATATTTGTTCTCTATATTTTGATGTGGATCAGGTCGTTGTGCTGTTATACACCTATCCAGAGTCAGTTTCCAAAGGTACCTTAGTACACAAACCCTACCTGTGAAATCACTGGCTTATAGCGCAATCTGTGGGAAAAAAGTATCATGTGCTTTTTGGCAAAAGAAACAACAAGTGGTTTTCCCACAAAGTGCTTTCAGGAATCGATAAGAGAATCGCTAAAGAATCAGATTGATAAGCAGGATCGTCAGTGGCATTGATATTGATCAAATCTGATCAAATCCCATCCCTAGCCACATACTGGTCTGGCATGTATACTACCTCGTTTGAGTCGGTTTCAGTGGTTTCTTGTGTGCGCAGATATTTCTTGAGACGACGCCGTGTTTGTGCCTAAATAAAAGTTCCACATTTTTTAAACATCGAATGCAATATCAGCATTGGTTTTGCTGTAAAGCCTCATTCAGAATGTCAGTCCAAATTTTAGTTTGAAACACAAATAATCGGATTTGGACAGACCCCTGTCACTCTTTCTCTTCGGTGCCAAGGCGAAATTTATAGTCTCCAAACTAAGCGCTGTCTTGCTCTCTGTCCCTCGCAAATATGAATCACAATAAATCGACACGATGGTAAAAGGTCGGAAGACCAGAGTACATATGCTTTATACAAAACAAAACTTAATGATGTGGTCAAATGAAGTCTGACCCACTCCATGTGTCTCCCGATATATTGCGCATCTTGTGATCCTATCTTACTCATGCTGTTCACTTTTTCATATAATCAACATAGATGAAATTAAAAGATAACATGAAACTAAAGATGTTTTCTTTAATGGCTACAACAGCGTAGGCCTTCAGTACAGAGAAGTTTAGTGTCGGAGTGGGATTTGAGCGAGCGCCGTTGTGCCGGTGAGCATGTGCGGCTGGGCTGCGCTTTTAGAATAATAATCAAGTCATTCCAGCGATTATCGGATATTATTTTTTAATAATACTTGAAATACCCATCCCTACAAAATATGAAATGTCTTAATCAGACAACAGAGAAACATCATAGCATTAGAAAGAAAAAATGAATAAATAAAGAAGTAAAATAAAGAAATAAAATAAAAATTAATTCAAGTAAATAACAAATAAAGGAATATAATGGGCTCAGTCGCTTCTGCAGCACGAACACACGCATGTCGTCCGCAGCTGTTGCTGTCACTGACTGAGCGTGTCTGACGAGTCGACACGTGGCGGGATGACATCATCGCTTCACAGAATATACGGACTGGCTGTACACAGGAAAACGCAAGGGTGTCGTTTTCAGATTTATCCACTCTGGGACACGGTTTAAAAAAAATAGCGTTTTCAGGCTCGGACGAAATGCTGATGCGATCGTTTTTTTAACGTATACAGCTAAACGCGTCACGTGTGGACAAGGCAGGGCGGGGGCCGAGAGCCGTGGGAACGGAGTGAGGAATATTAATGAGCTCTTGTGAATGACAAGTGAAGGGCAAGAGGGGACCAGGCCTGGGACTTTATGTTGCTGTTTTATTTTATGTGACAGTCGTCCGTGAGGGGCTTCCGCTTACTTTTGTTTTGTTGTTTATGTTTAAGTTATATTGATGATTCGCTGGATCCCGCCTCCTCCTTCCCTCTGCTTCGAAATTCGTAACATATAGAAATAAATTGTAATCAATAAATTAACTTTTTGTCTTTCGCAAGATTCTTTTGAATTTGACCTTCATTCATCCTCAAAGACACCAACAGATCCGACTGGTGAATGGAGATTTATAAAATGCAACAAAGGCATACTCACTTAAAAGGGTGTCCTTCGTCGGACTTCTGCACCGCGTGCACGACTGACTTGTAGACTCTGAAGGTGATGGTGACGCAGAGCAGGGCCAGGAGCAGGTAGGACACCACACTGATGACACTGAACCGGGCCAGAGACGTGAGCACCAGCAGCGAGACACCAAACACCAGCACTGACTTCTGTGGCTCCTGCCAATACACCAGTTCCTGCACTGCAGAGAGATATGGATGATGGACGGACGACAAGATGAACACTGCCTCCTCATGGTCCTTTTCACTGGTCCAATCCTGGACTAGAGAGAGCGAGAGCGAGAGAGAGAGAGAGAGAGAGAGAGAGAGAGAGAGACCTCACTTTGACCTTTGACCTCTCAAATGGGAGTTTAAACCTCTTAGAAAAATTCATGGATGTTTTTTTGCAGTGGCAGGTGTGGTGGTGTGAAACGTCTCTGTTTACGATGTTTTAATATAATGTTTAGTGATTTTTTTTTAAATAAGTGTGCTATTTGGGACGGGGCCATATTCTTAAAACTCACCCACTATTCAGGCACACTTACACACATGCTACTGCCACCACAAGGAAACTATAATCAGCATATTTGATTGTAATATCAGAACCACTGATAAATGATGCCGTCTGGTGGATGAATCAAGAATTGCACTGTATGAGGGACACAACTTATTTTGCCTTATTTAATACAATTGATTCAACATAACAACCATTCATGCTCAAATAATGTGTTACATAATGCTTGATATGTAATTTAATCCTCACGCTACGAAACAATTATTATGCTATTTGCTAGAAAAGCAAGCGTTTATATCTCAGACTAACTGAAGCTATGGGTCACAGACATTAATCTGCGTACAGATCAGCCAATGAGAGTCATGTGTGGAGACTTACAGGTCAGAGGAAAGAAAACGTAATGCACACATGTAAAAAGGACCACAAGTGGGCATCACAAAGTACCCAAAAAACAGATCTGACCAAAGTCTGATTCTTAAAAAAAAAAAAAAAAGAACTTTGCGCAAATCTCACACTGAACAGATCTCGTTAGTTTGAACTTTAAGACGTTTCAAAAGGTTTTGCACAAAGCCACACTGGATAACACATTGGCTGTGGTTGATTTTACAGTCAGTCTAACGCGTGGCTGTTAGTGGACAGATTATAGTTCTAAGATCTTTATACACTTGTCCAACAGAAGCTGGTGCTCCACATGACTGATTTAACTCACCTGACGAGTCGGAGTCTCTCAACAACCCAATGGAGTTCAGACCCGAGGATGCCGACAGTGATGGATCTGCCATGGCTCAGTTGTGGTGGATGTGCTGGAAGTGGACGGGTCGAAAGCTCAGCGCTCGTAGCGTGCGGCGAGTCGGAATGTTTCAGTGGATTAATGTAGTCTTGAGGCGTACCAGGGCTGTGTTTAAACTCTTTAAGCAGCTTTTGCCATGGCATGTAGCTTTATAGATACAATTTTTTGTACAAATCCCACGGGACAATGTACTTGCAGAAACATACAATACAAATTCTAATTAATTTATGGTTAGCAAAACGGCGTTTCCTCCTTCAAGTGCCTCCTCAAAAAATTTGATATAATAATATCCAAATAGAAAAATAAAACTGCAAATAAACTCCCTGAATATCACAGAAATGTATCTCTCCATTGTAGTCTTGAGTTTCTTCCGGGAACGAACACGTCACAATATTCCTCATTATAATAATTCACACGCAGAATAAAGGGGCGGGGCTAATGTGTTGTGTTGCTGCGTGATCGCTGCGCCGCGCTGAAGCTGAAGAGAACGAGCACCGGGAAATTGAAGAACTTTTCAGGCATGTTAAATCAACGAAACGCATCCTACGATATTTATATTACATCAAACTGAATATTACGACTTATATCTGGACAAAATGACGAGAATCCTCGAGAGAACTTGACTGTGCTTGTTATGACGGCTTGACTCCGCTGAACTACTGAAAAGGCCCCATAACAGTGTAAGATGAGAAAGCAGAGGTTAAAGGATAATTCCAGTATTTAACACCTTGAGTCTATATTGTAGTTTGTTTTGGATGAACAAGAGTGGTGGACAACATTTTTTTGACAATGGTTCCTCTCTCGAGTTTTTGACTATAATAGAATTAGCCATATGGACCCATTTAACATTGGAGTCGATGGACATGTCCGAAAATGTCATTAAAACAGCCAATAATGTTCGTTTACAAAACTGTTAAACTCACCGAGTGGTTTAGTGGTGTTCGTTGATGATTATAAACAATATATCGTCGCAATATATGATTCCAATCCGTTTATTTTGCTATAGTGGAACTATTTTTTCAGACACTTCACAACCGTGTAACTTCCGCTCAATATTTGAATCTGAAGCGTTAGCACACTCCCGACCACTTGATGGCGATAACCGATGTTTATGTCTCGCGGGACACTCGCGGTCACAGTCGAGTTCAACTTCATATTGCACTGGTCAGTGGTCACGTCTTTCAATATTTTCAAGGTTTAGTTAGTTTATTTGGCTTACTCTCCCGGAGCACAGTTGCTCTGATCGCTAGCCTAGTGGGACGCACAATGCAGTGGGACGCACAATGCACCGACAGGACCGCAGCAAAGACTCCGGTAAGACAAGGGGAGGAGGGACTGTGTGTATACGTGCACAATGCTTGGGGTTTGAACAGCAGAACTATACACAGCTATTGCTCCCCTGACATAGAGGCTCTGTCAGTCATGTGTAGACCATTCTATTTACCTAGAGAGCTGACGGTTGTGATTGTCACAGCTATATACACACCCCCCAGATGCTAATGTTAGCTCAGCGCTAGCCCACCTGCACGTCACAATAAATAAACAGCTGAGGGCCCACCCTGACGGCGTTCACATCATAGCCGGAGATTTTAACCAGGCACGCTTAGAAACTGTACTACCAGAATTCATCCAGTATGTGAAATGTGCAACCAGAGGCCAAAACACACTGGATCATGTTTATTCAAATATTAAGCATGCATATAGGGCAGTTCCCTTGCCACACTTGGGACTATCTGACCATATTTCACTGCTCCTTATTCCAGCATATAGACCCCTTAGGAAGAGAACTAGGCCTGAAGTAAAGACTATTAAAACATGGCCAGAGGGGGCTCTTGCACAGTTACAAGACTGCTTTGAGCACACTGAGTGGGATATATTTGCACAACCAGACTTGGATAAATACACCCAAACTGTGCTATTCTACATTACAGCTTGCGTGGACACTGTTACTGTGAACAAGAATATCAAAGTTTTTCCTAGCCAGAAGCCCTGGATGAATAAAACAGTACGGACACTTTTAAAAGCCAGAGATGATGCATTTAGGTCTGGGGATACAGCCAGGTACAGCTCAGCTAGAGCTGACCTGAAAAGGGCCATTAAGGAGGCAAAAAGGGATTATAAAAAACAATTAGAAGATCACTTCACAGAGAATGACCCAAGGGCGGACATGGCAGGGTGTAAAGAACATTACAAACTACAAGAGCAGCTACTCCACGCTCTCTAATACTGATGCCTTGCTAGCAGAGGAACTAAACAATTACTTTGCTCGCTTTGAGGTGGGAAAACAAACATCGCGTGTGCTGCTATCTCCATCTGTTTCCAGCACTCAATCACTAACAGTGCAAGAATGGGAAGTGAGGCGGGGTGCTCCGATCTGTGAACCCAAGTAAGGCTGCCGGTCCAGATGGTGTACCCGGGAAAGTGCTTAAAGAATGTGCTGGCCAGCTTACCGCAGTGTTCACCCAAAATCTTCAACCTGTCACTCGCCCAAGCCACCATTCCCATCCTGCCTAAAAACATCAATAATCATCCCGGTTCCAAAGAAACCCTCCCCCAGCGGTCTAAATGACTACAGACCGGTGGCACTCACCTCTGTGGTTATGAAGTGCTTCGAGAGGCTGGTATTAAAACACATCAAAACCAGTCTACCATCTACCCTAGACCCACACCAGTTTGCATATAGAGCAAATAGGTCGACGGATTGATGCCATCACCTTAGCCCTTCATACAGCCCTAAACCATCTGGAGCACAGTGGGACATATGTGAGGATGCTTTTTGTAGATTACAGTTCTGCATTTAATACGATCATCCCACACATCCTCACCAGTAAGCTGTCTGACCTAGGGACTATCCACACAAATATGCCACTGGATTACAGATTTTTTAACTAACCGGCCCCAAAGTGTGAAGCTTGGCCCCCATAAGTCCTCCACTCTTACTCTCAGCACCGGCTCCCCTCAGGGCTGTGTGCTGAGCCCTTTGTTATACTCATTGTACACTCATGATTGTACCCCTGTGTACCCCAGCAACAGCATAATAAAGTTCGCGGATGATACAACAGTAGTCGGACTCATTTCAGGGGGTGACGAGTCGGCCTACAGAGCAGAGGTCCATAGACTGGTCACATGGTGCACAGGAAACAACTTGTCTCTGAACATTGGGAAAACCAAAGAACTGATCATAGACTTTAGGAAGTGCAGCGTTGAGCACCGACCTCTTTCCATCAATGGGTACCCGGTGGAGAGAGTGCACAATTTTAAATTCCTGGGAACCCTTATCTCGGACCGACTCACGTGGACGGACAATACAGCAGCAGTGGTAAAAAAGGCACAACAGCGCCTGTATTTTCTCAGGATCCTTAAGAAAAACGACCTGTCTGAGAAACTGCTGGTAATTTTTTACCGTTCCTCCATAGAGAGCATCCTGGTGTACTGTGTAACTGTGTGGTACGCTGGATGCTCTGTAGCTGACAAAAAAAGGATACAGAGAGTAATCAACACAGCGCAGAAGATCGTCGGTTGTCCTCTCCCTTCACTAGAGGAAATCGCTACTTCAAGACTGATGTCAAAAGCAACCAAAATTGCACTTGACTGTTCTCACCCTGGTCACCAGCTGTTTGAACTCTTGCCCTCAGGGAGACGTTTTAGATGTCAAAAGACAAGGACTAGTAGATTTAAGAACAGCTTCTTTCCTAAAGCAATAACAGTCCTAAATGAAACTAAACCTTTTAAGTTTTTTGATGCAGTTTGCACAGCTACTTAACATTTTAAAAGATATTTATTAGCCACTAATAAATGAATGAGTTCATTTATGTGGATTAAATTTGGGATGAATGATGAGTGAGAAGTTGAGTGTACACGTGGGTGCGCGGGTATGTGTGTGTATTTGGGGGGGTGAGTGTGTGTGTATGTGTATGTGTATGACCGCAATTGTGTATGTTGTGATAGGAGTTTTTTATATTTTTAGTGTTTTATATTGATTGTAATTGAGTGTGTCATGATAGGAGTCTTATATTGTTTAAGTAATAATGGTGCACCTTATTAGAGTGGCTCTATAATTTCATTGTACACAAATGCAATGACAATAAAGACATTCATTCATTCATTATGAGAAACGGAAGCGAGCAAAAAGACTACATCGACCAAATGTAAACAGCCCCCTTTCCGTTTCCGGTAGCGCATTTATATTAACCAGCACTCAGTCCTTCAACAGAATTCAATGGGATTTTACAAAATGACGAATAAAACACGACAGAAACTGTATTTCGCAACACTTTTTGTTTCTGGAACATCAACGAACACCACTAACCACTCGGTGAGTTGCACAGTTTTGTAAACGAACATTATTGGCTGTTTTAATGACATTTTCGGACATGCCCATTGACTCCAATGTTAAATGGGTCCATGGTATGGCCAATTCTATTACAGTCAAAAACTCGAGAGAGGAACCATTGTCAAAGAAATGTTGTCCACCACTCTTGTTCATCCAAAACAAACTACAATATAGACTCAAGGTGTTAAATACCGGAATTATCCTTTAAGTCGTTCGTCATGGTTGTAAAACACAATCTTTGCCAAGCGCAGGTCAAAATTGAGCTGATCTGAAAATATATTATCACTCAAAATGCTGAAACAAGTAACATATATGTGTTGCCACAGTCGTTCTGCTGTGTCATGAACATTAAAATAATTAATTTAACTATAATAATTAAAGCGTGAGTTTTTTTTTTTTTTTTTACACTTTATTAAACAATTGCATAGTTTACAGGAACGTTTATCTCCATTATAAAAATAACATATTGTGCAGTTTCCAACATTGCAGGTGTTTTTTAAAGCTCGACGTTTGTCATAAGACGGGCGCTGTGTATGACGTCACTGTAATGAGACGCATAATTAATTGCAGAGAGAGCACGAGTTTCACAGATCGCGAGTGAAATCAAACTGGATCAAAAGTGTGATCAATTATTGAGTTTGGAGTGGATGATAGCCGATTGCGACTACACCATACTAAGAGACGTTCATTTGTTGGGTTCATCGTTTGGATTCAATGGACGTTTTGTTTTGCACACAAACACACGATTGTTCCAGTGACAGAACTGTTTATCTACAGTGATTTACTGTCAAGTTTTGTATTTTTTTCAGTTATTTTTTCTTTTTCTTGAAGTAATCTGTTATTTGAATTATTTTTGGGGGGTTTTAGGTTCTAATTCAACCAAACTAATAAGAAACAAAGCTAAAAAAAAAAAAAAAAGAACTATAATAAATTAGAACACGAGAAATTACATGAAACAAAAAAAATGTCTATTAGTAACAAATTGATAAACAAAAACACGATTTAAATACCAAAGTAAATAAATATAATACGATTAGATATAATTAGATCAAGTAACCACAAAGGAGCTCAAAATCTACATTTCTTAAAGGGAAAGAGACAGTTCCATTGTTTTATACAATTGTATTGTAATTTCATATTACATTCATTTTCAATTTTCCTGCAAAGTAAAAGGAAACTGATGCATGTAAGTGATCTATATCACTTTTTTTTTCTTTCAGTCATGTTATGTTTTTTCAGTCATGTTATGTTTGGCTTTGTATGATAATCCCTTGGCATATGTTGTATTTACAACCCGTTATGTAATATAAGATAAGATAATATTAGATAATAGCAGAGGATAGTTATTAGTTTTACTGCTGATGATCCCACCCATATTTCATTATATTATATTTTTATTTTAGATTGTAATCTAAAATATAATATAATGTAATATAATGCCTACCTCTCTGAAATGAGTGTTTGCCGTGTGGGATCATCACAGTGAAGCTATCCTCTGCTCTCATTCAGAAAAGACTCTCTTCAGTCAACATGTACTTGATGAACTGTTCCACTCGGACGCCACAGTAGGGGGCGCTCAAGCCCAGATCGACACAGTACAGCCCGTTAAAGCGCTAATAAACTGTTTAAAGAATAAAATCTGTTTTAAGTACTTCTTTACAAAGAGTCTTACGAAATAACCGGATTTACTGTATTTCCAAAATCACATTCACCAAAACTAGTCTTAACTTTCTCCCCCCGTCGACGAGGCCGAGTGGTCCAGTCCATGGAAGCGGAAGTTCTGACAGTTAAACGCAGAGCGAGCGAAGTGAAGTTACAGGCACTTGTATGAGTTTGTGTTGATGTGTTGAACACGGTGGCGTAAACATTACAGAGAGATTTAGAGATGCGACGGAAGCAGAAGAGATTATTGCAGATCGCGTTTCTGCTCATCGTGGCCTTTCTGTTCTTGCCGAACGTCGGCTTGTGGTCCGCGTCTCTGGAGCGGTTGTTTGACAGCAGTTCTGCGGACGGACCCGGACCCGGACCCGGACTCGGACTCTCACACACACAGGTACCGCAGATTTCTCGCAGAAACACGGAACGGTCACTGTCACTGGGATACAAGACTCTCTGACTCCCTTCCTTCACCTCCGTCTGAACCGCGACGCGACGCGAACGTCGTTGAAGTTTTGTCGCGTCGCGCTCACTCTGTCAACGTGGTAATAAGTTATCGGCTGATCGGTAATTATATGTTCACAGTTTAGACTCGTATCAGTTGTCATGGGAATTAAACACAAATACCTAACGTTAGTCCATATTTTAAACATTAAAGTTAACTTTTTTTTAAATATTCATTGAGTTAGCCTAAATAAAAGTAGTAATATAAACATTTCTGTTAAAATGATTTATCTGAAAATTACACTGGTTGTTTAGCACTTTTTTTGCGCTTCAGAGCTAAATTAATTTTATTGGTATTGATCGTTTATTTTTATTTCAGTGCAGTGACAACTTTTTAATTTTGGAAATATATTAGTTTAAAACTGTACTATTTTTCTAACTTTATATCAGTGTTTCTGAACTCCTGAAACGCCTCCACTGTAGTCTCGAGTTTCTTCCGGGAACGAACACGTCACAATATTCCTCATTATAATAATTAATGTGCAGAATAAAGGGGCGGGGCCTGGTTGAGTTAGTCAGTAGTGTGTTAAAGTGGCGGTTATGGTAAGGGGCGGGACATTCCCCAAACACACTCGAAGCGCTCGACCAATCACAACACACTGCTCCAGCCGACCAATCAGAGCACAGTGTGCTTTTCAGAAGGAGGGGCTTCATAGAGACAGGAAGTAAACAGAGCGTTACTGACAGACTGGGAAGAGAGGAGCCGCAACACTGGAGAATATGAGGAGATAATCAACAATTAAGCTGGAAAACCTGTTCTAGTATCAAGACTTAAATAAAAAGGGCAGAAGTTGAAGGTTTTGTTATGTTTGTGAATTACGAAGCGAGCTTAAGTTTGAAGAAAGGCACGATATGGCCTTTGCTTAAACACATTGGCCTCGCTTAAAGTCACAAGAAGCAACACAACGAGTGTTGTAGTGTTTCCACTGAGCAGTGTGTGTGTTTTGATGTATCAGATCTCCCGTGTTCAGGTACAGGCCGACAGCTGTACACCTGTGACGTCACCGTGCTGAAGCACCCGCTCTTCTGCGGTCGAATACGGCTCTGCATGTGAATATGGGTCTGGACTGATATGAGGATAATGAAGATATCTGCCCGAGCGGAAGAGCGCCGGGATGTGAGCGGCTCCTGAAAGGCGGTGTTGTGTTCTGCTCTCCACACGTGTGGTGTCGCGCGGGCGCTCGTCCAGGCCGAGGGCTGTTAGCGCCTCTGTTTAGAGCCCGAGCTCCAGCGATGACCGGCAGGTGCTGGCTCCCGTTTACTCAGCCGCGTAGCATCCGCGCTACAAGAGTACGTGCGCCCGAGAGCAAACATCTGCAGACGCTAAATCCCCTCTATAACCCAGTCAGAGGAAGAGTGTGTTCACATGCGTCTCCTCCCCGAAATAACCATGAGCTGACAACGCCTCGTTTACTATATCCTCATCTGCATATCATTTGCATAACATGTTTAACGGTACAAGACATTAAGAGAATATGAGATACGGATGTGAGTCACACTACATTGCTAAAAGTCATTTAGTAGTCTATCCTTGCATTGATTTTTAATAAATCAATCAAATAGTAAAAAATAGATTTCAGAGAAAGTGTTTCTCAATCTTTTCCACTGGCCAAATGGTATTTTTACAATCCGTAGCACACACTCCCGATCCCACACGTCCCCATCCCTCCGCTAGTGTGTGTGAGTGCAGTGCCAGGGACAGTGGTGTGTGTGAGCCGGTCTTGTTATTAGCAGAGCGTCCGGTGACAATGTTTGCATTTATAAAACAAACACGTTTCAGAAACCACATCCCTGTTTGCACTCGTGCTGCACCCTGTGTAAGTGTGTGAGTGTGTAAGTGTGTAAGTGTATAAGTGTGTGTGCACTCATCGAGGAACACACACGACTGGCATTCCCACACTGGTGAAGTAAACCCGCCTGTCAATCATCCTGCCACAAACTAGTAGCAACTCTGCTGGTGTTTATTACATAATGAAGCATAATTTAGAAGACGGGCAGAGACGCGTGTGCAGTGCTGTTCGTGTGTGTGTGTGTGTGTGTGTGTGTACAGTAGGGGTGTGACGACACAGACTCCTCATTGACTGAACTCATGACTGGAGGAATAGTGTGCAGGTGCATTTTTAAACGTTTTAACTAATAATCTTCTAATGAATGTCATGAGTATGAATTATCAAATGCATTGACAGAAAAAATACACAAGCCCTGCAAAAGGTTTTTATTGACTGGCTTTTTGATTTCCCATGAGCCTCTTCAGAACGTACTGTACATGAGCTTCCAGAACTTCTGTGCGTGTGTGCGTTTGCGTGTGTGTTTGTGTGTGAACCCCTTTACACAAATTTAACACAGAAATAAAAACAGTAAATGACAAAAATAAATAAGTTTTCTCTTAGTCTTATTAAGTGCAAACAATAAGTGCAACCATAATAGGGATGGGACGTTATGAACATTTCAAATCACGATTATAGTGACCAGAATTATCTTGATTATTAATATTATCACGGTTTTGTTAAAACGATATGAAAGTGTTCGAAAAGAACTGATGCTCACACTGACAACATTTCAACAAGTTTTATATTTGAAAATCAACAAACAACGAATAAAACAAGCAGCTCTGTGCACTTTTTTAAGCAAGATCAGAGAATGTCTAATAAGGGGAGAAGGTTCACTCTCGCTACACTTCCGGCTTCTGACTGGTTGCAGTTCCACTCTGATTCCACATGAGGGCGCTCACAGGACGAGTGCAGAATGAATGGTGGTCTATGGAGCAATACCCCTCAAAATCCACTTTTCTCAAGATATCATTTTTTGTCTAGTAATTTGAATGTTGTATTCGAAAGGAGATGCAAAGAAATTGCACATTGCTGGGTGTTAGATTTTTTAGAGTCACTTATTTGCTTTAAAAAGTCTTTCAAAATGTCAATGACGTCATACACATCGTACGACCAGAGATACTGCTTTACGGCAATCCTTCAGTCACTGTGGTGCTTTCGCGCTCTGCACTTTATTTTCTCTCGAGGCATCGACAACACAGCTGACACAGGTAAACACACAACACAGCGGACACAGGTAAACACACAACACAGCGGACACAGGTAAACACACAACACAGCTGACACAGGTAAACACACAACACAGCGGACACAGGTAAACACACAACACAGCGGACACAGGTAAACACACAACACAGCGGACACAGGTAAACACACAACACAGCGGACACAGGTAAACACACAACACAGCGGACACAGGTAAACACACAACACAGCGGACACAGGTAAACACACAACACAGCGGACACAGGTAAACACACAACACAGCGGACACAGGTAAACACACAACACAGCGGACACAGGTAAACACACAACACAGCTGACACAGATAAACACACAACACAGCGGACACAGGTAAACACACAACACAGCGGACACAGGTAAACACACAACACAGCGGACACGGGTAAACACACAACACAGCGGACACGGGTAAACACACAACACAGCGGACACAGGTAAACACACAACACAGCGGACACAGGTAAACACACAACACAGCGGACACAGGTAAACACACAACACAGCGGACACAGGTAAACACACAACACAGCGGACACAGGTAAACACACAACACAGCGGACACAGGTAAACACACAACACAGCTGACACAGATAAACACACAACACAGCGGACACAGGTAAACACACAACACAGCGGACACAGGTAAACACACAACACAGCGGACACGGGTAAACACACAACACAGCGGACACGGGTAAACACACAACACAGCGGACACAGGTAAACACACAACACAGCGGACACAGGTAAACACACAACACAGCTGACACAGGTAAACACACAACACAGCGGACACAGGTAAACACACAACACAGCTGACACAGGTAAACACACAACACAGCGGACACAGGTAAACACACAACACAGCGGACACAGGTAAACACACAACACAGCGGACACAGGTAAACACACAACACAGCCGACACAGGTAAACGCACAACACAGCCGACACAGGTAAACGCACAACACAGCCGACACAGGTAAACGCACAGCACAGCCGACACAGGTAAACGCACAACACAGCCGACACAGGTAAACGCACAACACAGCCGACACAGGTAAACGCACAACACAGCCGACACAGGTAAACGCACAACACAGCCGACACAGGTAAACGCACAACACAGCCGACACAGGTAAACGCACAACACAGCCGACACAGGTAAACGCACAACACAGCCGACACAGGTAAACGCACAACACAGCCGACACAGGTAAACGCACAACACAGCCGACACAGGTAAACGCACAACACAGCCGACACAGGTAAACGCACAACACAGCCGACACAGGTAAACGCACAACACAGCCGACACAGGTAAACGCACAACACAGCCGACACAGGTAAACGCACAACACAGCGGACACAGGTAAACACACAACACAGCCGACACAGGTAAACGCACAGCACAGCCGACACAGGTAAACGCACAACACAGCCGACACAGGTAAACACACAACACAGCGGACACAGGTAAACACACAACACAGCGGACACAGGTAAACACACAACACAGCCGACACAGGTAAACGCACAGCACAGCCGACACAGGTAAACGCACAACACAGCCGACACAGGTAAACACACAACACAGCCGACACAGGTAAACGCACAACACAGCCGACACAGGTAAACACACAACACAGCGGACACAGGTAAACACACAACACAGCCGACACAGGTAAACGCACAACACAGCCGACACAGGTAAACACACAACACAGCGGACACAGGTAAACACACAACACAGCGGACACAGGTAAACACACAACACAGCCGACACAGGTAAACGCACAGCACAGCCGACACAGGTAAACACACAACACAGCTGACACAGGTAAACACACAACACAGCTGACACAGGTAAACACACAACACAGCCGACACAGGTAAACGCACAACACAGCCGACACAGGTAAACACACAACACAGCGGACACAGGTAAACACACAACACAGCCGACACAGGTAAACGCACAACACAGCCGACACAGGTAAACGCACAACACAGCCGACACAGGTAAACGCACAACACAGCCGACACAGGTAAACGCACAACACAGCCGACACAGGTAAACGCACAACACAGCGGACACAGGTAAACGCACAACACAGCCGACACAGGTAAACGCACAACACAGCCGACACAGGTAAACGCACAACACAGCCGACACAGGTAAACGCACAACACAGCCGACACAGGTAAACGCACAACACAGCCGACACAGGTAAACGCACAGCACAGCCGACACAGGTAAACGCACAACACAGCCGACACAGGTAAACACACAACACAGCCGACACAGGTAAACGCACAACACAGCCGACACAGGTAAACGCACAACACAGCCGACACAGGTAAACGCACAACACAGCCGACACAGGTAAACGCACAACACAGCGGACACAGGTAAACGCACAACACAGCCGACACAGGTAAACGCACAACACAGCCGACACAGGTAAACGCACAACACAGCGGACACAGGTAAACACACAACACAGCGGACACAGGTAAACACACAACACAGCTGACACAGGTAAATACACGGGCTAGAAGAGTTTCTGCTAGAAGACATTCTGGTCCCGCTTCGGATGCCATGATGCCATCAAGCGGTATCTCTGGTCGTAACCAGTCATTCACTGACCAATCAGCGTTCATTAGCAGAATGCTAGCGTGTTATGGGCAACAACAACTCAACCTGTAAGAAATCGAAAGGACATAAGTACTCGTTCATTAAATTTTCGACCTATAACCCATGTTGAACTTGCCAAACCTACAATCAAATCTGAGATTTCTCAACGGCAATCGGGTGAAAGAGACAAATTTAGCCGTCTAGCCCCATAGTCTCCCATTCATTTTGCACTCGGGCGATCGCCCCCTGTGGAACTCTGGTGGAACTACAACCAAAAATTCAGTACAATAGGACTTAATAGGGAGTGAACAGGCTCTCCGTAGACGGGCTCTGGCAAGATTCTATTCTGTGGCATTTCCTTCCTTATAATGACGTCGTCATAGCAACGCATTATAACACAGCACACATCCACGCATCACAACGTGCGCGCTCTCGTTTCATTCAAATACAACTCGCCGTGTTGCGTCTCCGTTTTTGAGTGTATTGAAAATTTAATCAGAGTTGATTTGATCGGTAATATTGTTGTGATCATCTTGACTGGACGATTGTTTTGTAACAAAATATTTGTATATAAATATATAACACTGATAACATTCAAGTGGACATATTCTACCCCTCTTTACAAGATGTAGGCTAATATAAGTCTCAGTGTCCCCAGAATGTGGGTTTTTCATAAGCCATAATCATCAAAATTATAACAAATAAAGGCTTGAAATATCTCACTTAGCATGTAATGAGTCTATATAATATATTAGTTTCACCTTTTGTTGAATTACTGAAATAAATGAACTTCAGTTCTTGAGTTTCACATATGCTGATAATATGAATCAAACAACTAAAGAAAAACAGAAGATCCCTCAGTGCTCTTGACTGAATTACTTTATTAGCTTTAATAAGAATACGTTTCTTACTTGAACTGCTGTTAAACGCTCTGGAGAGGAGATGAACATGCGGGACTGTGTACAGCTCACTGTGGGCGTGGCCTGTGGTAATTGGGCGGAGTCTGTCAGCAGTTGTGGGCGGAGCCTATGCAACGTCACAAAAGCTAAGCTCTGCAATCGTGGCGATGTGCAATATCCTTGCAGCACCAAGTAGAGTTAATATTAGTCAATTATTTCACAACCTTCATTATACACTTGGAGAAATGCCGAGGTCCTGACCTCTGGTGGGTACGAGCGATAATTGGCTCTAAAATATTTAGTAATGTATCTTGAAATTTATTCGGTTCTGGTATTTTCCCCCCAACCCTAGAATCAAGGCTTGCTCATCCTCCTCCTCCTCCTCTCTCTGCTTCTCCAGGTTTTGTGCTCTGCTCTTCAGATAATGCTCTCCTCAGACAAGCTTCGTGTGTGTGTTTTCAGAGGCCGAAGGGACGGCGAGTGCAGAGCGACGGCGTTCGGAAGCGGGACTGGCATGACTACGCCGTTATTAAGAGTGAGGCGGCACGCTCAGGTACGTCACATGACGGGCAATCTCTTACAGCGAACGTGTTAGATTTGTTTCTGAAAGATGCATGTGCTCAATAGATAAATGCATGCGGAACAGTTTGAATTACTCATTTCTACAAATCCTTTTTTTCCGGTTTAATTTAATTATTCTGTTTATGTTTTGGACTCCATTTTAATGGTTAAATTAAATTGTATTAATCAAAGTATTAAATCATGAAACGTATACAATTGAACAATAATTCATTAAAAGTTGAACAAAAATTTTATATTTGATATAGGTTTTAATTTTTCTCAAATTCCATTATATAGTATATTTTTTAACCAAAATTTTCCACAATTCCATTTTCATTTTTTATTAAAAAACTTGTCTAGTTAATTGAATTAATAAAAACACAACTTTTTTTTATTTGTTTGAAATAATAGGGCCGTGTGAAATGTTGTTTTTGTCAGAAATTCTGTGTGTATGATATCTGTTGATCTTTTAATCAAATAAAAGTTAAACGAACCCTTTAGTTTTTTGAGTGCTGCACAACAAACGTTTACTGTTTAAAATTAAAACATAGAAGAAAAATTTAGATTATTCCCTAAAAAATTAAGTTGTAATAATAATTGTACATAATAGTTGTATTATATTTCTTCTGTACAACAGTAATATATTTCTGTCACAATTTCTTTTTTCCAAACTTTTATTTTGACGAGTTGAAGACCTTTGAGTTTCGGGGTGTGTATGAGTTGATGATAGTTTTTCTCAGTGAAATTGACAACGGCCTCAAACGCAGCTCAACCAGCGCTTACTTAATGAACCGTTATGTTTTTATTACCTTATAATGAGGCATTTCTGTCTACTTCCACATGTTTCTACGGTGGCCCTGAGCGGACAAACGCGTTTCGCCACTATGTTGTTCTTCATGATAAGAAGCGAGCTAAAGTCAGCGGATAAAACACTGACACAATGATGAACAAGTGACAACAATATTCACAATAACATCTTTTTACTGAATAATCAAGTAAACCTAATTTATTAATTTATCTTTGTAAAGAAACCTCATTGCTTAACTGGCTACTCTCTGCTGTCTCAGACGACGACATCACTTCCTGTCGGCCACAGTAACTTCTGTTGGGTGCAATTCACAACCTCACCACTAGATGCGGCTAAACTTACACACTGCATCTTTAAAGCTGTGTAAAAACACATGTTGTCATAACTGATTGGTCATATATTTTTTACAGTGCAGAAATTCTGTGTGTGTGTGTGTGCGTGTGTGTGTGTCAGGTGTGGGCGAGCAGGGCCGGCCGTACCCCCTCAGTGACTCGGACCGTTTGGATCAGGCCTACAGAGAGAACGGCTTCAACATCTTCGTCAGTAACCGGATCGCCCTCAACAGATCCCTGCCCGACATCAGACACCCGAAGTGAGCGCTTTTCTTCTGCCCACGCCATGTTAATCACATCTGAGTCCGACGCGCACGGGCCTGAGTCCGACGCGCACACGCCTGAGTCCGATACACGCACACATCTTGTTGTGCTTATTTTACAAAAGCACAACGTTTTATTGTTATTGTGAGTTTACAGGAATAAAAGTAAACCCTTTACAGTTTTCATTACTCTTATCTGTATGACCAAAAATGGAGTATTTTAAGTTAAAGCTACAATATGTAATTGTTGCCGCCGCTAGGGGGCGCTAGCCTCTCACAGTAACACAGGCGTAGGTTGATGACGCAGTGACGAGCCGAATGCTGGGACTTGCTGTCACGCTGATGGATCTAATAATGTTAATGGATGAGTGAAAACATTGATGTTTTTTAACTTTACAGTGGTATGAAGCTGTCGCGAATGCTAATAATAGACAGATA
Source organism: Phoxinus dragarum (assembly GCA_033366665.1). NCBI lineage: Eukaryota > Metazoa > Chordata > Actinopteri > Cypriniformes > Leuciscidae > Phoxinus > Phoxinus dragarum. The sequence continues at coordinate 45,659 of JARPMJ010004821.1, read as the reverse complement.
TCACACGCGAGTCTCGTGGATATAAAGGAATAAGGACATTTCATTCTACCGAACTAACGTACCCGCAAGTGCTGTATAATACTCACACAGGACAGTCTATTAGACGTATGAAACGTGTGAGGTAACACAGCGCTGTTCACTCGCTCTAACGTTACACTATCACACTAAACACTTGAGTGTGTTGAAAGTTATAATGTTATTCTATGTGTTAGTTCGTTTGCTATATGAAACTAGCAGTCAGCTAGATCAACATTAGAATAACATACAGATCATATTCTAACATGTCATCATGTTGAGCTATATAACACTGATTTGTTTTATGTACATTAATACTAATACTAATAAATACATACTAATAAAGAGTGTGCAAGAGCGGTGTCGCTGTCAAGTAGTGACTCGTGAAGCTCTGTCGAGTGGAAGTTAGTCGCGGACGCTAGCTCTCGGCATCTCGAAAACACCACGCCGATACTGAGCCTCATTGTAGTTCTTCTTTTGTCCCAAAGTCTGCTTGCCATGTTCATAATGTTTGAATGAAATAAGAACAGCGTAACGTTACGCACTACGCAGTTGTCCACGTCTGTCGCCATGGTTACGTCATGGCTACGGCAGTACGAGTAGAAACCGAGGATAGCGCGGATATTGCGTCATTGACAGGCGACATTTTTTTCCGGGACGGGCCATTATTTAAAATGGGAATTTCCCTAAAATATAAATTATTTGGAGACTTTTGTGATATTGTAAGTACACAACTGCAGGAAATATATCACACTGTGCAAGTGACTTTTGGATATTTTATTACAAAATTCTTACTTATTGTACCTTTAAGCTGATGTATGTCATGCAGTAAGCGGCTCTCCACACAAACACTAATAATAGCGCACATTTATCTAGGCCAACATTACAGCGAGTTAACTTGTAGAATTGCTTCTTCTGCTACATGTTTCAAGTGATAAGCCATATCTTTGGACTTCCTGCCGTTAACAATCTGTCCATTACTTCCTGGCGTTAACAATCTGTCCAAATACTTCCTGTGTGATTTCATCACTTCCTGCGACTAACCGACATGTTGACTAATGGTTAGTCCACTATTAAGGGGGCAGCTCTAGTAGTAATATAGTTAGACAGAAGTGTAATATTGAATATTTAAACAGGCCAAACTAGTATATTTCCCTTTCCCTGTATTACCTCCTCATTAAATGACTAGTTCAAACCTCCACACAGCAGTACATGTCCTTTCCTCCGCTCTTCCGACTGCTGTAATCGCCTCTCAGGATTTCCCTCTTTTGGAGAGTCTGTCATGGGTTTTGTCCTCCGCTATTGTAAGCATGGATCATGTTTGCTGTGGTCTGTGTTCACCACTGTAGAAGAACTTCTGCTTCGGATTACTTTACAATGAGTCAGCATTTCCTTCTTACATCGTGCAATCCAGGAGTGAGAGAAACCTAACGTAAGAAGGCAAACGACAAACATCACAGCTTAACTTGCTGATTAAACATAGGCGTAATGAATAATGGGTAGTTTTTATCTCCAGAAGAGATCGGGGATGTTAGTTTGGCTGGGTCTCTTCCATATAACCGGAGATTCAGGAACACTGTCAAAGAGTGTTCTGGTTGCTCAATTCCAAACATATGTATTCACTAGTGGACAAACTAGTTCTAAACTAGTTCTACCAGACGGTTAGGTTTGGCGAAAGAGAACTGGTAGCATTTTTCTAAACATTTTTAACTAGCCCTGTTTTAATATATAGGCACATTAAGTTTACAGTCACAGTAAGCGTTTTCTGAGAAACACCCAATCAACACCCAAACAGTTTTGTGAATATTTGCTAGATGTCTATGTAAAAAGCCACTCACTCACTAAAATCTGAGTCTTAACCGTGTCAAAACTCTAAGAATGCTTACTCTTAGACTTCAGAATAAGTGTAAAGACTGAGATCTGTTATTTAAGAGACACACACTTTCCAACGAAGATATGATGTATTGGAGTTATGATGATGAGTTGATAGAACCATACAGGCTTGATCATCAAGATCCAGTTCAAAAGTTTACATAGGCTTGACTCTTAATATTGTATCATAACCTGCATGATCAAAAGCTTCTTGGGCCTTAATGAATATTTGTGACTTCTGCAATTGTTTTGTTCGAGTGCTTTGGGTCTCAATACAATATCATATATCATATATATCCATATCATACAGTGACTGTTGGAAAGGGTTAGTGAAGGATTTTTGCGGATCAACACTGCTCAACTATCACAAAACTCACAAACAGGCATTGATCATCCAGGGCACACTTTATTAGGAATCAAGGGTTTGTAAGCGCTTAACTGGTTCATTCGTGCAAATTCAACAATGGGTACGTTTACATGCAACCAAATAATCAGTTAGATATGGGATTGGCGGCTCAATCGGACTGAAAAGCACTCATATAAACACCTTAAAGCTACAACATGTCATTTCTTTCGCCGCTAGGGGTCGCTAACCTCTTCCAGTAACACAGGCGTAGGTTGATGACGCAGTGACGAGCTGAATTATCGAATCAAATTTCGACCGGATTTAAAGGAGTGGTTTATTCCTTTTCCAATAATCAACCCGATTGAATCACATGATTAGCGTTCAAGTAAACACTACTTGACCAATCAGAATGAATTCAGTCCGATTGAAACAAAAGTTGTGCTTGTAAACGCAGCCATTGTGGGACTAAATGTGATGCATGTTTTTGAATAACTGGGCATATATTTTTCCTCCACCAATGAAAGTGGTTCCAAAGCTGTAACTGTGTGTGTGTGTGCGTGTGTGTGTGCAGCTGTAAGAAGAAGCTGTATGCTGAAGATCTCCCCAACACCAGCATCATTATCCCCTTCCACAACGAGGGCTGGTCGTCTCTGCTACGCACCGTCCACAGTGTCCTGAACCGCTCGCCGCCTCGGCTCCTCGCGGAGATCGTGCTCGTCGACGACTTCAGCGACAAGGGTACACGCATTATAATCACTCATTCCTGCGTCATCATCCTCAACACCGGCAAGCAAACTGACTTTAAAAGACGTCTGATAGCCGTCCACACACAGCCAGACGTCTGATAGCAGTCCACACACAGCCAGACGTCTGATAGCCGTCCACACACAGCCAGACGTCTGATAGCCGTCCACACACAGCCAGAGTGTCTGATAGCCGTCCACGCACAGCCAGACGTCTGATAGCCGTCCACGCACAGCCAGACGTCTGATAGCCGTCCACGCACAGCCAGACGTCTGATAGCCGTCCAAGCACAGCCAGACGTCTGATAGCCGTCCACGCACAGCCAGACGTCTGATAGCAGTCCACACACAGCCAGACGTCTGATAGCCGTCCACACACAGCCAGACGTCTGATAGCCGTCCACGCACAGCCAGACGTCTGATAGCCGTCCACGCACAGCCAGACGTCTGATAGCCGTCCACGCACAGCCAGACGTCTGATAGCCGTCCACACACAGCCAGACGTCTGATAGCCGTCCACGCACTGATAGCCGTCCACGCACAGCCAGACGTCTGATAGCCGTCCACTCACAGCCAGACGTCTAATAGCCGTCCACACACAGCCAGACGTCTGATAGCCGTCCACACACAGCCAGACGTCTGATAGCCGTCCACGCACTGATAGCCGTCCACGCACAGCCAGACGTCTGATAGCCGTCCACACACAGCCAGACGTCTGATAGCCGTCCACACACAGCCAGACGTCTGATAGCCGTCCACACACAGCCAGACGTCTGATAGCCGTCCACACACAGCCAGACGTCTGATAGCCGTCCACACACAGCCAGACGTCTGATTGCCGTCCACTCACAGCCAGACGTCTGATAGCAGTCCACACACAGCCAGACGTCTGAGTCCACACACAACCAGACGTCTGATAGCAGTCCACACACAGCCAGACGTCTGATAGCAGTCCACACACAGCCAGACGTCTGATAGCCGTCCACGCACAGCCAGACGTCTGATAGCCGTCCACACACAGCCAGACGTCTGATAGCCGTCCACACACAGCCAGACGTCTGATAGCCGTCCACACACAGCCAGACGTCTGATAGCCGTCCACACACAGCCAGACGTCTGATAGCCGTCCACACACAACCAGACGTCTGATAGCAGTCCACACACAGCCAGACGTCTGATAGCAGTCCACACACAGCCAGACGTCTGATAGCCGTCCACGCACAGCCAGACGTCTGATAGCCGTCCACACACAGCCAGACGTCTGATAGCAGTCCACACACAGCCAGACGTCTGATAGCCGTACACACACAGCCAGACGTCTGATAGCCGTCCACACACAGCTAGCCATCTGATAGCAGTCCACACACAACCAGACGTCTGATAGCAGTCCACACACAACCAGACGTCTGATAGCAGTCCACACACAGCCAGACGTCCCAAAACAAGGCAAAGTTTGAGCTGTCAGTGAACATTTCATAGACGTCTAACCCATAGTTTAAGAATAGACACACAGGCTAAACACAGAACATGTCAAAGAAATGAAACCAAACTCTTTGTAATCACTGTTTACTTTGCCTACATGATGGAGTATCATACATCTCGCAAGTTATTTTGGCTAAAACGACATGTACCCAAATTCAAGGTTATTCTGGCTAGAAGTGTGTTACTCACAGCCGGACTATATCGGGTCTGTAGTTAACCGAGACGGCTATTGCATGCTGGGACAGGACATCAGAAACATCATAATAACTGGGCTGAGCTGTATGTCATGATGAAATCCCTGTAACGTCTCCTGTAACTCAGGCCTTGTCCACACGGACATGTTTTCACATCTTTTTCTCTCCGTCTTGTACTTCCGGTCACACTGAGACGGCGTTTTTATCATGAAAACGAAGCTTTTTGAAAACTCTGTTTTCGTGTTGTAGTGTGGACTGTGAAACTGAGGTATTTAAAAAACGATGACGTAAGTTTAGTCATGTGACGCGTATTGAACCAATAGAAATTGATGTGAGGGTGAGTGAGAGCGACCTGGACCATCAGTGAATGCGGAGATATTCTGCTGAATAAAATGATCCTGCCAGAAGAATTGCGCGATAACTTTATTTTTCCCCGTCTGGTTCATCTCAGTGAGCTTCTGTGAGGTTTTACGCATGCGCAGTAAAGGTGAATTTAGCGTTTTCCAAAAGTTTCTCATCCGCACTGAAACATCTGAACACTAGTGTGGACGGACAGTGTTTTTTAAACGAAAGCGCCGTGTTCAAACGTATCTGCATTACCGTAGACGTAGCCTGAGTGTATGCGTGACAGATGTTAAGCCAGATGATCCTGGCCTGTCCTGCAGCGCGTCACATGTTCATAAGCTCCAGATTGGCCGTAATCCCCTCACTATAGATTTGAGGATTGCTGCTTGTTTCAACATAAATTCATACATTTCATGAATATGTTTAATTTCAGCCAAGTATTGGTTTGATCTCACTCGTCCGCACAGTGTTGTTGTCCGGATCATGATGCGTTCAGGTTCCCGTCACTCACGTCAGGACTGGCCCAGGTTATAGATCCACTTCCTCAAACACTGGCAGCAGTTCATCAGGCTTTAACATATTAATATTAGCTAAATCATTTGTGAGAACGCATTTGACAAAAAACATGTTTCAAATGACCTTCTAATTTAAAAAGCAGGCTTGTTTTCGCCATAGAATAAAACATTTTAATAAAACAGCGTTTTTATTAATGAGACTAAGCTTTTTTGAAAACGCTCCATCGTTGTGCTTTCAAAGCTGTGTTTTCATGTTGTAGTTTGGACTGTCAAAACTGAGATATTTGAAAACCATGACGGAAGTTTAGTCAGTGTATCTATAGGTACAACATGCGTCACATGACGTTCAAATGTTTGGGATCAGAATGATTTTTTATGTTTTTAAAATAATCTCTTCTGCTCACCAAGGCTGCATTCATTTGATAAAGTGAAATATGATTATAATGTAAATCATCAGTTCTCTATGTGAATATATATTAAAGTGTAATTTATTCCTGTGATCAAAGCTGAATGTTCAGCATCATTACTCCAGTCTTCAGTGTCACATGATCCTTCAGAAATCAGTATAATATGATGAAAAAAAAAACCTTCTCTTTAATCCTCCCTTGTTTTGGCTTATGCTACTCTGAGTAATGCCAGAACTTTGTATTTTGAGCACTTCTTGCGTTATTTTTGCCTCTTCACGATGACTCGCTTGCTGTAGTCCTCAGTTGTAAGTCGCTTTGGATAAAAGCGTCTGCTGCTAAATGACTAAATGTAAATGTAATGATCTGATGCTCAAGACACATTTATGATTATTATCAGTGTTCTGTAAACATTTCTTTCAGGATTCTTTGATGAAAAGAAAGTTCAAAAGCACAGCATTAATCTGAAATTGAAAGCTTTTGTAACATTATACACTACCGTTCCAATGTTTGGGTTCTGTAAGATATTTTTTATTTTTTTTGGAAAGAAATACGGTAACACTTTATTTTACGGTGCCTGTGATACAGAGTAATTACATAATTAAGTACTTAGTAGTAGATGTTGTAATAACATGTAACTACATGTACTTAACATGTAATTAAGTTATGGAACAGCCTGTACTTACACATTGTAATTACACACATGTAATAGGCAGCTACTGTTACACACATGTAACAAGCCGGATCAGTTACATATGTGTTACCGACTTGGTACAATGTAATTATATAAGAAAGTACTTAGTACTACACAATGTAACAAAAAGAACTTAAATATGTTACTAAGGTGTGAAAAGCCTGCAGGGGTGACATGGGCTGTTACGCCTATGTGATGGTCAAAGTCTGTTACACAGCTGTTAGTGTAACCGGGAGATCCAGATCTGCACTTTAGTTCGAATTAACTCACTAGTTCACAGCACAAATACATGTAGTAGCTTCCTAATTACATTGCAATTACATAATATTACACAGGGATAAGCTACGTAAAATAAAGTGTATCAAGACTGTACTTAAGTGTACTTCATGTGTACAGATGGATAAGGTATGTAGATACACATGAAGTACACTTAAGTATATTCTTGATACATTTTACGTAGCTTATCCCTGTGTAATATTATGTAATTGCAATGTAATTAGGAAGCTACTACATGTATTTGTGCTGTGAACTAGTGAGTTAATTCGAACTAAAGTGCAGATCTGGATCTCCCGGTTACACTAACAGCTGTGTAACAGACTTTGACCATTACATAGGCGTAACAGCCCATGTCACCCCTGCAGGCTTTTCACACCTTAGTAACATATTTAAGTACTTTTTGTTACATTGTGTAGTACTAAGTACTTTCTTATATAATTACATTGTACCAAGTCGGTAACACATATGTAACTGATCCGGCTTGTTACATATGTGTAACAGTAGCTGCCTATTACATGTGTGTAATTACAATGTGTAAGTACAGGCTGTTCCATAACTTAATTACATGTTAAGTACATGTAGTTACATGTTATTACAACATCTACTACTAAGTACTTAATTATGTAATTACTCTGTATCACAGGCACCGTAAAAATAAAGTGTTACCAGAAATACTTTTATTCAGCATGGATGCATTAAATTGATCAAAAGTGACAGACATTCATAATGTTCCAAAAGATTCTATTTCAGATCAAGTTCTTTTGAACTTTCTGTTCATCAAAGAATCCTGAAGAACAGTTTATAGGGCTGCTGTGGTGTGTTGAGGAAGACTAAACCTGTGCCGGTCATCTGCTCAGAGCACCTGAAGGCCCCGCTGGAGGAGTACATGGTGCGCCTGCCGAAGGTGCGGATCCTGCGGACCAAGAAGCGCGAGGGCCTGATCCGGACGAGGCTCCTGGGGGCCGAGGCCGCCACCGGGGACGTCATCACCTTCCTGGACTCCCACTGCGAGGCCAACGTCAACTGGCTGCCTCCCTTACTGGGTATACTAACCTCCCTTACTGGGTATACTAGCCTCCCTTACTGGGTATAAACTAACCTCCCTTACTGGGTATAAACTAACCTCCCTTACTGGGTATAAACTAACCTCCCTTACTGGGTAAACTAACCTCCCTTACTGGGTAACAAACTAACCTCCCTTACTGGGTAACAAACTAACCTCCCTTACTGGGTATAAACTAACCTCCCTTACTGGGTATAAACTAACCTCCCTTACTGGGTATAAACTAACCTCCCTTACTGGGTATAAACTAACCTCCCTTACTGGGTATAAACTAACCTCCCTTACTGGGTATAAACTAACCTCCCTTACTGGGTATAAACTAACCTCCCTTACTGGGTATAAACTAACCTCCCTTACTGGGTATAAACTAACCTCCCTTACTGGGTATAAACTAACCTCCCTTACTGGGTATAAACTAACCTCCCTTACTGGGTATAAACTAACCTCCCTTACTGGGTATAAACTAACCTCCCTTACTGGGTATAAACTAACCTCCCTTACTGGGTATAAACTAACCTCCCTTACTGGGTATAAACTAACCTCCCTTACCGGGTATAAACTAACCTCCCTTACTGGGTATAAACTAACCTCCCTTACTCGGGTATAAACTAACCTCCCTTACTGGGTATAAACTAACCTCCCTTACCGGGTATAAACTAACCTCCCTTACTGGGTATAAACTAACCTCCCTTACTGGGTATAAACTAACCTCCCTTTCTGGGTATAAACTAACCTCCCTTTCTGGGTATAAACTAACCTCCCTTACTGGGTATAAACTAACCTCCCTTACTGGGTATAAACTAACCTCCCTTACCGGGTATAAACTAACCTCCCTTACTGGGTATAAACTAACCTCCCTTACTGGGTATAAACTAACCTCCCTTACTGGGTATAAACTAACCTCCCTTTCTGGGTATAAACTAACCTCCCTTACTGGGTATAAACTAACCTCCCTTACTGGGTATAAACTAACCTCCCTTACTGGGTATAAACTAACCTCCCTTACTGGGTATAAACTAACCTCCCTTACTGGGTATAAACTAACCTCCCTTACTGGGTATAAACTAACCTCCCTTACTGGGTATAAACTAACCTCCCTTACTGGGTATAAACTAACCTCCCTTACTGGGTATAAACTAACCTCCCTTACTGGTATAAACTAACCTCCTTACTGGGTATAAACTAACCTCCCTTACTGGGTAAACTAACCTCCCTTACTGGGTATAAACTAACCTCCCTTACTGGGTATAAACTAACCTCCCTTACTGGGTATAAACTAACCTCCCTTTCTGGGTATAAACTAACCTCCCTTACTGGGTATAAACTAACCTCCCTTACTGGGTATAAACTAACCTCCCTTACTGGGTATAAACTAACCTCCCTTACTGGGTATAAACTAACCTCCCTTACTGGGTATAAACTAACCTCCCTTACTGGGTAAACTAACCTCCCTTACTGGGTATAAACTAACCTCCCTTACTGGGTATAAAACTAACCTCCCTTACTGGGTATAAACTAACCTCCCTTACTGGGTATAAACTAACCTCCCTTACTGGGTATAAACTAACCTCCCTTACTGGGTATAAACTAACCTCCCTTACTGGGTATAAACTAACCTCCCTTACTGGGTATAAACTAACCTCCCTTTCTGGGTATAAACTAACCTCCCTTACTGGGTATAAACTAACCTCCCTTACTGGGTATTAGTTTAGTTTAGTTTATTTGTTTAGCACATGTTTAGTACAAGTACAAAACTATGCAAGGAGGGAACGAAGCCACTCTAGGCTTGTACAGAGTTCCACTCCTACTCATATTAATTCATGAGACATGTAGACTAAACACTCAAAAAAAACAAAAATAAATACAAACAACAAACGAAACAAAGCAAAAACATAAGCAGAAGAAATAATAATACAAAAATAATAAAAAAATCAATACAAAACAAAACACAATGCAATAACATAAAAGATGATCAATCCAGATAATAATGCAAGAAAAGCAGCAATATCTAGAAAACTAACCTCCCTTACTGGGTATAAACTAACCTCCCTTACTGGGTAACAATGGATAACAAACCTCCCTTACTGGGTAACACGCCTCCTTTACTGGGTATAAACTAACCTCCTTTACTGGGTAACCTCCTGAACCACAGTGGGCGTATTACAGAAATTTAAAGGAGTAAAAAGAAAGGAGTGAAGGAGTGAGCGGTTTCGGACACTGTTTGCGAACTGAAAAGGGGTCTATAGCTTTTGTCCTAAATGAGGTCCTAACTGAAATTGCCAGGGTTGCCAAGCAGAAAAGATCGACTCTAAAGTTCGGATGTTTCTGTAATGCGCCCCTGAACCCTGAGTCCATGGCAGTGGATTATTGTTGTGTTTCCCTCTTCAGATCGCATTGCTCAGAACCGGAAGACCATCGTGTGTCCCATGATCGATGTGATCGACCACGATAACTTCGGCTACGAGACGCAGGCGGGCGACGCCATGCGAGGGGCTTTCGACTGGGAGATGTACTACAAGCGCATCCCCATCCCCCCCAGCTGGAGAAATCTGACCCCAGCGACCCTTTCGAGTGAGTGCCGGACTACACTTTTCTATTGACCGATCGCCTCCATACTCTTTGAATAGGTGCAAGCTAAATGCAGTCGATTGTGGACTTTAGATGGTCAGTATTTACTAGCACTGTCGATTTAATGTGTTCACTTGATTAATTAGTTATGGGGAAATATAACGCATATCATTAGGGATGCACCGATATGAACATTTTGGCCGATAACCGATAATTATTTATATTTGAAAGCCAATAACTGATATATTGGCCGATAAATCTAAATCTAAATATTTATATTTATATAATTTCTGAGAGCCTGATTCCAAAAACAAAAAGTCTCACCGTTAAAAGCCCCGTCCCCCGCACACAAGTGTAATGTTCTCATGATAATGTTATGAAGCCGATATGACAGATTTGCACTGAACTGTATTTTGCTTTTTTGAAGTGATTCCAATCATATTTCAAGCGTTTCAATAACATCATGTTGAGCAGCGCATCTGAAGAGTCTCCGCTGGAGGAAATATTACATTATTTATTGGCTTTAATATATCGGCCACATTTTCTTATCGGGCCGATAATAATAACATTACAAATTATCAAATATCGGCCGATACTGATATGCTGGCCGATATAACGTGCATCCCTTCATTTACCGCTCGCACACAAGGCGTGCGTAGTTCATCTTATACTTCATACAGTGATGTGATGAACATAAAGCAGGGCAGCAACTCACTGCGTGATAAAGCCTATAGAATACAGTTAGAACGACCATAAAGTTCAAGATATCAGGGCAAAAATGCCCCTGTGTGAGTTTTTGTCTCGGATAGTTAAGAAATATCACATGAGTGCTGTGTTTGTCCCAAATGTGAAATTTTATACAACAGTTCAATAAAAAAGAAGTTAATATTGTGTTATATTTCAGATACTGTCTGTTTTTGCTCAATTGGAAATATTCCCGATAAAGCCAGAGCAGAAGTGCTGTGTTCTCCGAGCGACACAGCGATGCTTCGTTTCTGAATGGAGAGCGAATCAGTCGGCCGAACCGATGACTCAATGACTCGTTCATGGAGAGCCATTTACTTCATTCCTGAATGAATCCGCCGTTTGAACGGACTCAGTGACTCAATCGTTTAAACCTCCACCTACTGGCAGTTTTAATTTCTTATTTAGAGTATAATTGATTAAAAGATCCATATTAATAAAAAACCCCATTAAAGGTATAATTCATCCACAAATGAAAATTCTGTCAGCATTTACTCCCCCTCATGGCCGTTGAAGCCTAAAAGTGTTTTTACCGTAATTAAAAACTAAAAGTGTAATTAGGGTTGCAAAGGGGCTGAACATTTCCAGAAACTTTCCAAAACTTTGAACATTTTCCCCAAAGACCCTGGAAATTTTCCAAAAAATTCTGGAAAGTTTCTGAAAACTAAATTCTATGTTGAATCAAAAAATGTTTTTTTTTCTTTTTCTAAAGCTACGTTTTGTAATATCTATTTGATGCTTTTCTCATGTAACATAATAATGACTTTAAATGATCTTCTGGGGTCATTTCTCAAACAAATATGATGTGCGATTAATAAGATTAAAAGTTTTAATCATTTGACACCTCCCTAAAAAGTCTGTTGTATAAAATTTAAGGCCATAAAAAATCAAACGGCATAAGGAAAGTGTGTATATTAATTTGGGCTCGGAGGAACAGGAATGGTGACTCGGCTTATAATGCGGCGATTAAACTTTAAACGATGATGTAATAGTGAGCGCTGATCTCGTTCTACAGACTCGCTCTAGCAGAGAAGTTCACAATGATGAACAGCACACACTTATGACGAGCTATTGATGAATTATGACACTGTTTACTTTATGGTGGACTTTATACACTTTAATTACCTGGAAAAAGCGCAGCTTCATTAAACGCTGTATTTGGGTTTCCCGTCGTCTGTGGTGCAGCTGTAGTTCTCCACCAGATCGAGCTGTGTCTTCTTCTCCTCTTCCCGTCAGGTCTCCGGTGATGGCGGGCGGGCTCTTCGCTGTGGACAGGAAGTGGTTCTGGGAGCTGGGAGGATATGACACGGGTCTGGAGATCTGGGGAGGAGAGCAGTACGAGATCTCATTCAAGGTAATAGCGGTGGCCAGCTCTGATACACACTTTCAGTCCGCAAACATGGCGCGTTTATATTCAGAATATTATTCTAAACATTCTCTAGAAATAAAAATTACAGATACAGCAAATTAATTTCTTTACGTTATGTATTTGATTATTCTTTCTTACCAGGTTTTACAAAAAGTCACAATCAATCACATCAATGTATACAATCACAGATGATTCACAAATAATCACAATAGTTTAGGAAACATTATACGATATTAGGGGAGTCACGACTCTCCACAGCCTCGATTCAGTCACATGTTCGATTCTAAGGTCACGGTTCGATCCTAAGGTCACGGTTCGATTCTCGATTTTTACTTTTATTTTTTTAAAGCACAGTTGGCTATGCCATTTTTAGACTAGATATTAATGCAATATAATATCTGACCTTTGTTCGCAATGTACCACACTACATTGTCAAATTTAAAACATGTATTAACAGCATAATGTAACAATAACTTATATCTTCAGTCAATTGGAAACCTAAGCAAAATAACCCGCCATCTAGTTTCTCTTGTGTAACTGCAGTCTTCTTACAGAACATGACATTTAAGTTCAAACAAACACACACACAGTTGTTGGTTTAACAGGTAAATCTCGGGGCCGTGGCTGCAGCGGTGATTCCATTTTTAATTTCAAGTTCGAGATTGTAACTTAATTTCGGTCGATTCCGATTTTAAATCGAAACTTATTAGAAACCTAGAGGAACTTATTCTCATTCAAGATTATTAAAACAATAATGTGTGCCAATAAATCATTTAGAATAAACACTGCAATATTCCATAAGGATTTGATTTCATCGTGACTTTGAGACTGGACTGTAGCTTTAATAAGAGCATACAGCATATACATCACCGCTGAGCTCAGCCAGACTGGTTCTTCAGGCGTCACTGCACTCACAGTACAGTCAGATATAGTGACTCCTGCTGGAAACCACAATATTTCCCAAGCTGCACCAGACGGGCTTTGTGGCATATCTAATATAATAGCTGTTAACACAAGCTGATATACAGAACTGTCCCTATTAGTGACATTTCTGCTCACATCTGATCACTCCTGATTGTGTGACACAACTTAGAGTCGCCATAAAATCAAATCCTTATGCAATATTGCAGTGTTTATTGTCATCATCATTATTGTGTTAATAATGTTGAATGAGAATAAGTTCCTCTTGCAGCATCTCTTCTCTTCTCTGATGACGAGGGCGGGGCTATAACCTGTCACTCACATGAGATCAGCCAATAGCAAACCACAACCATCCAATCAACTCCCCACAGACACCATCAAGCCCCGCCCACATGTGTTCTTGCTCCTGAAGCGCTTCTCTCGATATACGACACAATAGAGGAGAGCAGACCTGAGCAACTTCCCTTTCACTAAGTTATTAGTTAATGTTAGTTTTAATCAATTATATTATAATAGTTTTACTAATTATATGATAATAGTTGTATTAATTATATTATATTAGTTATATTGTTATGTTTTATGACTGTATTATATCATCTGTGTGTGTGTGTGTGTGTCTCTGAGGTGTGGATGTGTGGAGGGCGTATGGAGGACATCCCCTGCTCTCGAGTGGGTCACATCTACCGGAAGTACGTGCCTTATAAAGTTCCCGGAGGAGTGAGTCTCGCCAGGGTGAGTGTCCGATCAGCACTCATGCACTTCCCACAATGCATTTCACACTGACATCATGATGTTCTGCTGTGAGATCAGATTTTCTTCATCCACCTGTTCACTGTCACCCCGCTTTATGAGCAAAGACGTGAAAATGCCCTATTGATAAGAGAAAAAAAGTGTTAAAGGGATAGTTCACCCAAAAATTAAAATTAGCCCATGATTTACTCACCCATCCTAGGTGTATATGACTTTCTTCTTTCAGACGAATACAATCTGAGTTATATTAAAAAAATGTCCTGGCTCTTCCAAGCTTTATAATGGCAGTGAATGGACGTTTCTGTTTTGAAGTCCATAAAAGTGCATCTATCCATCATAAAAGTGCATCTGTCCATCATAAAAGTGCATCTGTCCATCATAAAAGTGCATCTGTCCATCATAAAAGTGCATCTATCACTCTGTGAAAGTTATTCCATAGGGCAGTATATTTTTAAATCTTATTATTTGAGTGTGTGTGTGTGTGTGTGTGTGTGTGTGTGTGTGTGTGTGTGTGTGGCAGAACCTGAAGCGTGTGGCGGAGGTGTGGATGGACGAGTACGCTGAGTTCATGTACCAGCGCCGGCCGGAGTATCGGCATCTGTCGGCTGGAGACGTGTCGGCGCAGAAGGAGCTGAGGAACCGGCTCAACTGCAGGAGCTTCCGGTGGTTCATGACGGAGGTGGCGTGGGATCTTCCCAAACACTACCCGCCGGTGGAGCCGCCCGCCGCCGCCTGGGGAGAGGTGCGGACCAGTGCTGTTCGAGTCCGGGGTTTCTGGAGTCCACTCCGACTCCTCGACTCCATTTACAATCAGAATAGGGTCGGGAATATGGTCGGGAATAGAGTCAAGAATATGGTCGGGAATGGGGTCAGGAATAGAGTCAGGAATAGGGTCAGGAATATGGTCGGGAATGGGGTCAGGAATATGGTCGGGAATGGGGTCAGGAATATGGTCGGGAATGGGGTCAGGAATATGGTCGGGAATGGTGTCAGGAATATGGTCGGGAATTGAGTCAGGAATATGGTCGGGAATGGGGTCAGGAATATGGTCGGGAATAGAGTCAGGAATATGGTCGGGAATGGTGTCAGGAATAGAGTCCGGAATATGTTCGGGTATATGATCGGGAATAGAGTCAGGAATATGGTCGGGAATGGGGTCAGGAATAGGGTCAGGAATAGGGTCGGGAATAGAGTCAGGAATATGGTCGGGAATGGGGTCAGGAATAGGGTCGGGAATAGAATCAGGAATGGGGTCGGGAATCGGGTTAGGAATAGGGTCAGGAATGGGGTCAGGAATAGAGTCGGGAATAGAGTCAGGAATATGGTCAGGAATAGGGTCGGCAATAGTGTCAGGAATAGGGTCGGGAATAGAGTCGGGAATAGGGTCAGGAATAGGGTCGGGAATCGTGTCGGGAATAGGGTCAGGAATAGGGTCGGCAATAGGGTCAGGAATAGGGTCGGCAATAGTGTCAGGAATCGGGTCGGGAATAGGGTCAGGAATAGGGTCGGCAATAGGGTCGGGAATAGGGTCAGGAATAGGGTCAGCAATAGGGTCGGCAATAGGGTCAGGAATAGGGTCGGCAATAGTGTCAGGAATCGGGTCGGGAATAGGGTCGGGAATAGGGTCAGGAATAGGGTCGGCAATAGGGTCAGGAATAGGGTCGGGAATAGGGTCAGGAATAGGGTCGGCAATAGGGTCGGCAATAGGGTCAGGAATAGGGTCGGCAATAGTGTCAGGAATCGGGTCGGGAATCGGGTCAGGAATAGGGTCAGGAATAGGGTCAGGAATAGGGTCAGGAATGGGGTCAGGAATATGGTCGGGAATAGAGTCAGGGATATGGTCAGGAATAGGGTCGGGAATAGGGTCGGCAATAGGGTCGGGAATCGGGTCGGGAATAGGGTCAGGAATAGGGTCGGCAATAGGGTCAGGAATAGGGTCGGCAATAGTGTCAGGAATAGGGTCGGGAATCGGGTCAGGAATAGGGTCGGGAATAGGGTCGGGAATAGGGTGGGGAATCGGGTCGGGAATAGGGTCGGGAATAGGGTCGGGAATAGGGTCGGCAATAGTGTCAGGAATAGGGTCGGGAATCGGGTCGGGAATAGGGTCGGGAATCGGGTCAGGAATAGGGTCAGGAATAGGGTCGGCAATAGGGTCAGGAATAGGGTCGGCAATAGTGTCAGGAATAGGGTCGGGAATAGGGTCGGGAATAGGGTCGGGAATAGGGTCATGAATAGGGTCAGGAATAGTGTCGGGAATAGGGTCAGGAATAGGGTCAGGAATAGGGTCGGGAATCGGGTCGGGAATAGGGTCAGGAATAGGGTCGGCAATAGGGTCGGCAATAGGGTCGGCAATAGGGTCAGGAATAGGGTCGGCAATAGTGTCAGGAATAGGGTCGGGAATCGGGTCGGGAATAGGGTCGGGAATCGGGTCAGGAATAGGGTCGGCAATAGGGTCAGGAATAGGGTCGGCAATAGTGTCGGGAATAGGGTCGGGAATAGGGTCGGGAATAGGGTCATGAATAGGGTCAGGAATAGGGTCAGGAATAGAGTCGGGAATAGGGTCAGGAATAGGGTCAGGAATAGGGTCAGGAATAGGGTCGGCAATAGGGTCGGGAATAGGGTCAGGAATAGGGTCGGCAATAGGGTCGGCAATAGGGTCAGGAATAGGGTCGGCAATAGTGTCAGGAATAGGGTCGGGAATCGGGTCGGGAATCGGGTCAGGAATAGGGTCGGGAATAGGGTCAGGAATAGGGTCGGGAATAGGGTCGGGAATAGGGTCATGAATAGGGTCAGGAATAGGGTCAGGAATCGGGTCGGGAATCGGGTCGGGAATAGGGTCAGGAATAGGGTCGGCAATAGGGTCAGGAATAGGGTCGGCAATAGGGTCGGGAATCGGGTCAGGGATAGGGTCAGGAATAGGGTCAGGGATAGGGTCGGGAATAGGGTCGGGAATAGGATCTTGCACGCTGAGTCCGAAATTCCCGTGTTTTTTAGTTTTCGTCATTCGGTGGCTCTGAATTGTCAAAACACATTCTCGAAATGCTTGCTACGGATGCGACACACACAGAAAATCGACCCCGATCCAAAAAAAAAATGATGACGGACGAAAGTTTCGGAGGCAGTGTGTAAAACGTGATTGACAACGTGAGGTCGGATTTATTTTTTAATGTACGAAAATTTCTGACTGTGCATCAATTAAAAAACAGTCACAGGTCAAATGTAGACAAAACATGTCTGTGCAGGGAACTACACTGCGACCAAAATGG
Organism: Phoxinus dragarum; assembly: GCA_033366665.1. Classification (NCBI taxonomy): domain Eukaryota; kingdom Metazoa; phylum Chordata; class Actinopteri; order Cypriniformes; family Leuciscidae; genus Phoxinus; species Phoxinus dragarum. Next base: position 28,092 of record JARPMJ010004821.1, on the reverse strand, counting down.
TCGCATTTGCGACCTTTTGAAATGCCATTGCGACCCTAATTTTTAATGGGTCGCAAATGTATCACTGATTATTTTTGTTCCTACCTTATGTTTTAGGCAATATGCTATGATTTACTATGAGCATTTATTAAAACAGAAATGTGTATTTTAAGAATACGTTTAATAACGTGCTCTGAGCATTCAACACAAAGTTGGCTTCAGCCCCGCGACTTATAAAGTAATCGGGTTGATGTGCGCGTTTATATGTCACACGTTTCCCGCTGTTCGCGCATAACCATTCTCCTCTATTGGCTCTTTATTTGTTTTAAACGGCAGACGTAATATTAATCCGTCTCTGGTCATGATTTGGAGACATTGAGCATTGAACCGTTTTGCCGTGCTGCTTATATTTAACACGCAGTAAAAATGCCCCTCCCCGCGGCCAAAACCAGTCGTCTGTGGATGAGAATCCAAAACAATTAGTGGGACGTTGTCCTGCTTCACTTCACAGACGCTGAGTGAAATAAGAATTTTAGAATGACGGGACACTCATTTATATGACACTTTATTCAACAGGAAGAACAGCTCGTTCCGCGCGTCATACGTCATTGTACGCGCAGTCCTTTCAGTTTCGGTTTTCAATCCGATCAAGTGTTGACATGTTCTCTCGATCGCATTAAAAAAGGAATAAACCACCCCTTTCAATCCGATCGAAAATGCATTCGGATCGAGCTCAATCCGATCGATTAAGGTGTTTACATGAAGATTTTTTTAGTCCGATTGAGCCGTCAATCCGATTATAAGTGTCCATGTAAATTGAAGCTTCACAATGACAGTATGAAGCACGCGAAATGTAGAGACAGGTACATATCCCGTGACGCAGCAGCACTCCCCACTGCATTTCGGCGTCAAGCAAACCGAGCAAGTGAGGAATTTGAATTGATAATTAGGCTAAGTTCAATGTAGCTTATAATATAGCCTTATTTGTGGCTTATTATATTACACTTAATTGTGAAGTAGACATGCATTTTTGTATTATCTTTAATACTGAATAGTCAATAGCTGCTGAAAATCTATTATTATTTTATGGATTATATTTATTTTATTTTAAGAGTTCAGGAGTCTGCCCATCTGTGCCAACCATAGCATGTTGAAATCCAAAAGAAATTAATTTAGCACATTATTGTGTACTGTATTTTCTATTGCAGTAAATCTATCCCAACCACTGTTAAATAAAACAAGGCGGCATGTGGTTTAAAGATGGAAAGTAAAATAAAAAGCACATCTGTATGCAATACAGTTTCATTATTGTTCATTATTATCCAGAGCGGCTTACTATAAATAATTTGTGCGACCAAATCATGTTTTGCGCCAGTAACTGAAAAAGTTAGTAGCGCAAGTGCCACCAGTGGAAAAGGTTAGTGTAGCTCCCTGTCTGTGTCAAAAAACTGTCATAGAAATGTGAAGCTTGGGACAGACTTCAGTGTGGTCTCGTTTTAAAGACCCGTGGCAGATCATAGTCTGAAGATCTGACCAATTAATACCAGCACTTATTCTCTACTATTCTATTTCTTTTGTTTTTCTGATTACAAAAAACCCTTGCGATGTGTTCTGTGCTAGACTAACTGAGACCCGTTACAGCACTTTAACACTGTGTGTGTGTCTGGTGTGTGTGTGTGTGTCTGTGTGTGTGTGTGTGTGTGTTCCAGCTGCGTAACGTGGGCTCCGGCCTCTGCATGGAGAGCAAGCACTTTTCCTCGGGCTCCCCGATCCGGCTGGAGAAGTGCCTGAAGGAGCGCGGCGAGCCGAGCTGGAGTCACGGTCAGGTGAGTCTCCGCTGACACACTCGAGTGTTACACGCTGCCGGATGCTGTTGTGTGAGTAATGATGTGTGTGTGGCTGTTCTGCAGGTGTTCACGTTCGGCTGGAGGGAAGATGTCCGAGTTGGAGACCCGCTACACACTAAGAAGGTGTGCTTCGACGCCGTGTCCCACAACAGCCCCGTCACTCTCTACGACTGCCACGGCATGAAGGGCAACCAGCTGTGGGCCTACAGGAAGGTACAACTACACCCACACTGGGCTTCCTGTTTCCTCTGTACAGCTTCCTCTGATCTTACCTGTACAGGTGTCACAGCGGGAGTTCTTCTCTACATCCGTGTCAGTGTTCCTGAACTCCTGAAACGCCTCCACTGTAGTTTGAGTTTTCAACACGCCACAATATTCCTCATTATAATAATTCACACGCAGAATAAAGGGGCGGGGCCTGGTTGAGTTAGTTAGTAGTGTGTTAAACTGGCGGTTATGGTAAGGGGCAGGACATTCCCCAAACACACTCGAAGCGCTCGACCAATCACAACACACTGCTCCAGCTGACCAATCAGAGCACTGTGTGCTTTTCAGAAGGAGGGGCTTCATAGAGACAGGAAGTAAACAGAGCGTTACTGACAGACTGGGAAGAGAGGAGCCGCAACAATGGAGAATATGAGGAGAATAAGGTCCTCGACGCTGTATCGTGAATGTGTCGTGTCGTGCCTAACAACCCCTACAAGCCGTGACTTATTCCCGATACAGCACTAGCCTCGACTACCTTATTGCTTTTATAAAACCGTTACCACACAATACAAATATTAAAGCCAAAAATATATGTATTAGTGCAACTTTCATGAACTAAAATAACTAAAAGCCTTCCTTCCGCTGGAAAAAATAGTCCCTGACCGTAAACAGCAGCACAAGTTACACACATTATTTCTCCATTAGATGGCGGCAGAGACTGCGTTTATGAGTGAGTCAGTAGAGAAGACTTTAACATTGAAACGACTGAAACTTGTTGTGAACACGGAGAAGCAAGACTCAACTGACAGATGACTATAGGCACGGGAAACCCCTGAACTGCTAACAGGACAAGATATTTTATTACGGATATTGGACTGACCTGAAGAAATGCTATATCTACTGTAATGCAGGAACACACACTCGATCTCTCACAATACTCTATAGCTTCAGTGAACAATGAATGAGATCAAACACATGTTTGCGTTGCTAAGAGTGGTTGCTAGGGGTGTTGTGTAGTGATACATAGAACCGTTGGGTGAAGCGGTTTAAACACAGCTATTGACCAATCAGAATCAAGCACTGGAACTAACTGTTTTATAAGGGGAAAATAATCAACATTCAAGCAGGAAAACCTGTTCTAGTAGAGACCAAATCAACATCTAGACTTGAGAAGAGGAACTGAGGCTTTTCCTGCTCACAGCAGCGTTACTCTAAAGAAAGGTGAACCGGTTACGAAAAAAGCAGGTTCTCATTAAGGATAGTGTTGTCAAAAGTTGACTTCGGTACCAAGTCGATACTGACATTTTTAAAAAGCGCCGCTTTTTAATGCATCTCATCACACATTTAATCACACAACCAATCAATAGGTCGGGAAAAGGGTGGTGCTTGGGATGGATCTGAATAAGTTCTACCCCCTGCGCTGCACCTCTTTTAATGCACTTAGACCTCATTTAGACTTAGAAGGCACATATTACAGGGTTAGTGGGGTGTGTAAATGAGCTGGCCCGTCAGTAGGACAACAACTGATGATGGGCGCAGGGGAGGCAGAGGTGGGGAGGGTTTCTGGGTTTCCCCCATCCCCGTGAAGCCCCACTCCACCCCTGGGATTACTGTGTTCCTCGGCCCCCGGTGAGGGCTGGAGCCGTCTGAGGAAAGATCCGTTGAGCCTGACCCAACCCAACCCAACTCATCCCCTCCTATAACTATGGGACAGTACTTTAACTTTAATTATAACAACCAATACTACACCAGTCCTGCTGATCTCAACATTCAAACACAGAACACTTAACACACACAGACACACACACATATACACACAGGCACCCGCACGCACATACACGCCCTCCTTTTCCACCCTTATGGTAACCAACCCCCTTTTTCTTTTTTTTCTTTTTTTTTTTCTTTTTTTTTTCTTTTCTTATGTTGAATGTGTGAAACATGCTCTCTCCATATTTTTATAATATCAAACAATCATTGTATGTTTTATGTCTTTTACACTTTGTTTGGGTTTTGTACGTGTGAAGTTTTGCCAATAAAAAAAAATAAAAATAAAAAAAAACGCCGCTTTGATCGCAATCATAAACACCTCTGATTGGCCGTTGTGTTCACGAGCTCATCGAATATGTCTGTGATTGGCTACAATGGTCAACGCACGGGAGTGTTCAAACGCTCGCGTGTGTGTCTGTGTAATCGCTCGCTGAGGAGCGTCACTGATGTATATTTACAACATGTTTTTGAAGCGCTGACCATTGTAGCCAATCACAGACATATCTGATGAGCTTGTGAACACAACAGCCAATCAGAGGTGTTAGCGATTCCGCTCAACCGCGCTAAAAGCGGCGCATGTGTTAAACTTCAGTACCGACTTGGTACCGAAGTCGGTACTTTTGGACAACACTAGGAGGATGAAGGTTCTGTGAGCTAATGCTAATGTGTGTGTGTGTGTGTGTGTGTGTGTGTGTGTATGTGTGTGTGTGTGTGTGTGTGTGTGTGTGTGTGCAGGATAAGAGCCTCTATCACCCCATCAGTAACAGCTGTATGGACTGCAGCGCTGCACAGAAGCGGATCTTCATGAACTCCTGCGACTCCTCGTCTCTCAGCCAGCAGTGGCTCTTCGGGAACACCAACGCCACCGTCCTGGACTCCTTCAACCGCGGCCAGTGACCCGGGCCCCTGCGGTGAAGCTGGAGACCGCCGCGCGTGCCTTTACTGAACTCATGAGCCGTCTTCATCTCAGCGCTAACTTCCCCTCCTGCTGCTAATGCTACTGTTGAGGAGGGTGTTTGCAAGGCTGCGCGGTATTGCTGTTCCTCAGACTGTGTCTCTGTGGGAATGGACCCTCTCACACACCGGGCATTCGGTTCTGCTAGTTTCAGCCCGACCGAGTTTTCACTTCCACGTTCTGCGCCGGCGCTGTTTAAATAGCAATGTGGGTCCGGACGCTAGTGCACTTGCGCCGTGCGCTTGAGACCATGAGCGGTAAAGTCGGGCCCAGGATGTGTTATTAAGGAACGGTAGAAGATCTCGCACCGCCAGCGATGATGTCACTGTATCTGGAGTCCATGTATCGGCCCCGGCCCATAACTGCTCATTTTTAATAAGATTAGGGCGATATATTGAAGCCATTGAACGCTGGATTATTTCCTCCGCCAGCTTTGATTCGTGCCTTCAGCATGACGTGACATTATAACTTTATAAAAGTTTATTATACTCTATTTTTTTTTTCTTGATAGTCTAGAGTCTGGTGTAGTTTACAGGGAAGTCTGTCAGTTGTAAACGATGTTCTTTTTTACGTTTTTTTATTTTTATTAACCAACACCTTCTTGCGAAAACATTTACACAATATGTGGATTTTTACATAGAGATTTTTTACAGCATAACTGAGTTATACAGCATATAACAAAAATAATTAAAAGAAATTAATTAATCAAATTAAAAGAAATGAACAAAAAAAAGTTATTATTAAAGCCAATAAACACAGAACAACAGCATTAGAACTGACAGTTAACCAGCCATTAAAGACATTTTAGAAGAAAAAAGAAAGTATAGTCAAACCAAAAATTATTCATTCATCAAAAAACTATTATCAAAGATTAATAAATACTGTTACAAATGTATTGCTCTTTGTTAGTTTATACAGGTGCTGGTCTTATAATTAGAATATCATCAATTTATTTCAGTAATTCAACTTAAAAGCTGAAACTAATATATTACATAGACGCATTACATGCAAAGTGAGATATTTCAAGCCTTTATTTGTTATAATTTAGATGATTATGGCTTATAGCTTATGAAAACCACGAATCAAAATCCCAGAAATCACACAGTAATACCCTGGTCAGTGTGGGCCGGTGCAGATCCTGCTGGAGAATGAAGTTAGCATGAAGTGCTCTGGACATGTCCTGGTCGACGGCTGCGCTGACTCTGGATCTAATAAAGCACAGTGGACCAAACTCCTCTTTTCTGATCAGAGCAAATTTGCATCTCATTAGCATCTCCAGCCGATGACACGGCTCCCCAAACCATCACCGACTGTGGGAACTTGACACTGGACTTCAAGCATCGTGGATTCTGCGCCTCTCCTCTCTTCCTCCAGACTCTGGGACGCGGTCTGCAAATGAGATGCAACATTAGCTCTTCATTAGCATGAATTCTTCAGCGCCGCCTTGCAGACACTCTTCAGTCCTTCCGGAGACGCTCGCATCTTCCCTGCGGACACCGAGCGCTTGTTCATCTGACGATTATCCGGGTCACTCCACAGAAGTGTGTGTGGCTTATTATCATCTTCTGTTTGTATGTATATACACAATTTGGTACTATACGGTTATCCGGACCACATGATGGCCTACCCGTAACCCCGCCCCTAAACCTACCCGTCACTGGGGTTAAGACCAATCATACGATGGCCTACCCCTAACCCCGCCCCTAAACCTACCGATCACTGGGGTTAGGACCAATCATACGATGCCCTACCCCTAACCCCGCCCCTAAACCTACCCGTCACTGGGGTTAAGACCAATCATACGATGGCCTACCCCTAACCCCGCCCCTAAACCTACCCGTCACTGGGGTTAAGACCAATCATACGATGGCCTACCCCTAACCCCGCCCCTAAACCTACCGATCACTGGGGTTAGGACCAATCATCACGATGGCCTACCCCTAACCCCGCCCCTAAACCTACCGATCACTGGGGTTAGGACCAATCATACGATGCCCTACCCCTAACCCCGCCCCTAAACCTACCCGTCACTGGGGTCAAGACCAATCAGGGATGACTATACAGACTATACGGGACTAAAAGACACACGTGTGGTCCGGATAACCGTATAGTACCCACATTTTTTTTGTTTTAGTGGACATAATATTTTATTAGAAAAACTTGAAGGTGTATCAACCCTGTTAACTAGAATGATGCAAATGCATATACAGCAAACCACAGATTATCCAGACTCCAGATATAACTTGATATTGTTCACTAGTGTGATCAGGACACTATAGTTCATTTTCTGGTTTGGCTGTACATGTGTTTTCTGTTAGGGAAAATCTAAGATGTTCAGTCATGTGATTTTGTACAGTAACACTGCAGTTGATCCGCTATGTGGAATGACCCGACTATAAGCCTCCGGGTCGTGATGCTTCCCAGCGGTTCTCCATGATCCTGTCCCGATCAGCGCTTCCAGCCCGGAGACGGGTCTCCATGTTCCAGTGTCCGGCGCCGGCACACAGGTCAGCCCAGATGTGCCTTCAAACCCAGACTGTGTCGCGGAAGCATGTGACCTGTTTTTACCATTGAATATTTTTGCAGATTATCTCTCAAGCACTTTTAAATGTTTCTCTAAAGTGGATCTGTCCAGCACTTTCAGAACCTATTTTCAAGTATTAACGGTTTTGTAACTTTCAAAGGCTTTCCTAAAATGAATGATTGTTCTGCTATGATTGTTTCTGGTGGACCACTGTGTCATAAAGCACATGCAAAACTGATTGGACAGAAATCTAAAGCTGTGCTTTTGGACTGAATTGTGTGAAGACCAGCTTTTGTTTGTTGAATCTGATGGTTTGGTGGGAAATCTTGGGAATGCTGGTATTTTTATACTGATGCATTAAAATGGTTCTGATGGAAAGTCATACATTATTATTACTGGAGTCATCTGTTCAGTTGTTTTATTTTCATTTGTATCAATGTTTTTTTTCTCTTTTTGTAGCAAAACTATTGTAAAAGTGAGTTTTGAATAGAGAATTATGAAGACCACAATACAGAAATAGTTCAACAAACTTTTTTGTTTGGAATTTTAAGGATGATAAACAGTTTATTCATTTTTTTATTACAAGATTGGTGAAATTATGATGCTGCATCACAGGACTGTAGTAAACATATTACACATGAATAGAGATTAACATAATTTCACATGACTTGCACTGCTTCGACAGTGAATAAAGCACTTCTGAGTGTTTTTCTTCCACAGGCTCGTTGATGTCAATAACAGAAGATGGGAAACACATTCTCCTCCACTTTAAAAGTTAGTAACCCATTTATTTAGCTTTTTTATCGATGTACAAGCACAACTACGTTCAATCTCAATAGCACTTTTTTAGGATACCTCAAACAACATCGTTTTGTTAACGCGTCAATATAGGCTACTCTAAACAAAAGTCGTTTAATTTCATACTAAGACATTAGGTTTAGTTAGTGAAGTTCCATGACAGAGTCGTGTGTGTTTGAGTCATTTTGAAGTGCAGCAGTGAGGCGTTATTTCATGACATCAATGGCAGCGATCAGGAAGTTTAGTATGATCGACAGGCGGGCTAGCCAATCGGAATCAAAGACACGAGCTCGGCGGCCCGCCTTTGTCGGAAACCAACCAATGAGAGTTCAAAGCCACAACTTCCGGTTTCTCTCAGGACATGTTTCATTGTACGGCGTACATTGTTGAGATGAGCTCGACTGTTGCTCGGTAGTTCGGCGCGCGTCAGATCCGCAGTTTCCGCGCTCACACGTTCGGTTCTGCTCGCGGGACCGAGTCCGGTGATCCAGTGAAGCCGCGGGATCTTTAGCGGCCCGGATCCGCAGTGTTGCTGAGATTCTCCTTCCGTTGGTTCTTTGGTTCGCAGCGCGTCGAGCACGTTAAGCTGCGTTGACATCGCGTCACTTCTGCCCGTTATGAACGGGTTCAGCACGGAGGAGGACAGCCACGACGGGCCGCCCGCACCGCCGTTCTTCGGGCAGAGCTGCTGTCTGATCGAGGACGGGGAGCGATGCGGGCGTCCGGCGGGGAACGCGTCCTTCAGCAAGCGCATCCAGAAGAGCATCTCGCAGAGGAAACTCAAACTGGACATCGACAAGAGCGTAAGTTAAGCCTCTTCTCTCAAACACCCGCTTCACTCGAACACTGAAACACTGAGCCGCTTCACTCAAACACTGAGCCGCTTCACTCAAACACTGAGCCGCTTCACTCAAACACTGAAACACTGAGCCGCTTCACTCAAACACTCAAACATTGAGCCGCTTCACTCAAACACTGAGCCGCTTCACTCAAACACTCAAACACTGAGCCGCTTCACTCAAACACTCAAACACTGAGCCGCTTCACTCAAACACTCAAACACTGAGCCGCTTCACTCAAACACTCAAACATTGAGCCGCTTCACTCAAACACTCAAACATTGAGCCGCTTCACTCAAACACTGAAACACTGAGCCGCTTCACTCAAACACTGAGCCGCTTCACTCAAACACTGAGCCGCTTCACTCAAACACTGAGCCGCTTCACTCAAACACTGAGCCGCTTCACTCGAACACTGAGCCGCTTCACTCGAACACTGAGCCGCTTCACTCGAACACTGAAACACTGAGCCGCTTCACTCGAACACTGAAACACTGAGCCGCTTCACTCGAACACTGAAACACTGAGCCGCTTCACTCGAACACTGAAACACTGAGCCGCTTCACTCGAACACTGAAACACTGAGCCGCTTCACTCGAACACTGAGCCGCTTCACTCGAACACTGAAACACTGAGCCGCTTCACTCGAACACTGAAACACTGAGCCGCTTCACTCGAACACTGAAACACTGAGCCGCTTCACTCGAACACTGAGCCGCTTCACTCGAACACTGAGCCGCTTCACTCGAACACTGAGCCGCTTCACTCGAACACTGAGCCGCTTCACTCGAACACTGAGCCGCTTCACTCGAACACTGAGCCGCTTCACTCGAACACTGAGCCGCTTCACTCGAACACTGAGCCGCTTCACTCGAACACTGAGCCGCTTCACTCAAACACTCAAACACTGAGCCGCTTCACTCGAACACTGAGCCGCTTCACTCAAACACTCAAACGCTGAGCCGCTTCACTCAAACGCTGAGCCGCTTCACTCGAACACTGAGCCGCTTCACTCGAACACTGAGCCGCTTCACTCGAACACTGAGCCGCTTCACTCGAACACTGAGCCGCTTCACTCGAACACTGAGCCGCTTCACTCGAACACTGAGCCGCTTCACTCGAACACTGAGCCGCTTCACTCGAACACTGAGCCGCTTCACTCGAACACTGAGCCGCTTCACTCGAACACTGAGCCGCTTCACTCGAACACTGAGCCGCTTCACTCGAACACTGAGCCGCTTCACTCGAACACTGAGCCGCTTCACTCGAACACTGAGCCGCTTCACTCGAACACTGAGCCGCTTCACTCGAACACTGAGCCGCTTCACTCGAACACTGAGCCGCTTCACTCGAACACTGAGCCGCTTCACTCGAACACTGAGCCGCTTCACTCGAACACTGAGCCGCTTCACTCGAACACTGAGCCGCTTCACTCGAACACTGAGCCGCTTCACTCGAACACTGAGCCGCTTCACTCGAACACTGAGCCGCTTCACTCGAACACTGAGCCGCTTCACTCGAACACTGAGCCGCTTCACTCGAACACTGAGCCGCTTCACTCGAACACTGAGCCGCTTCACTCGAACACTGAAACACTGAGCCGCTTCACTCGAACACTGAAACACTGAGCCGCTTCACTCGAACACTGAGCCGCTTCACTCGAACACTGAAACACTGAGCCGCTTCACTCGAACACTGAAACACTGAGCCGCTTCACTCGAACACTGAAACACTGAGCCGCTTCACTCGAACACTGAAACACTGAGCCGCTTCACTCGAACACTGAAACACTGAGCCGCTTCACTCGAACACTGAGCCGCTTCACTCGAACACTGAAACACTGAGCCGCTTCACTCGAACACTGAGCCGCTTCACTCGAACACTGAAACACTGAGCCGCTTCACTCGAACACTGAAACACTGAGCCGCTTCACTCGAACACTGAGCCGCTTCACTCGAACACTGAAACACTGAGCCGCTTCACTCGAACACTGAAACACTGAGCCGCTTCACTCGAACACTGAAACACTGAGCCGCTTCACTCGAACACTGAGCCGCTTCACTCGAACACTGAAACACTGAGCCGCTTCACTCGAACACTGAAACACTGAGCCGCTTCACTCGAACACTGAAACACTGAGCCGCTTCACTCGAACACTGAGCCGCTTCACTCGAACACTGAAACACTGAGCCGCTTCACTCGAACACTGAGCCGCTTCACTCGAACACTGAAACACTGAGCCGCTTCACTCGAACACTGAGCCGCTTCACTCGAACACTGAAACACTGAGCCGCTTCACTCGAACACTGAAACACTGAGCCGCTTCACTCGAACACTGAGCCGCTTCACTCGAACACTGAAACACTGAGCCGCTTCACTCGAACACTGAAACACTGAGCCGCTTCACTCGAACACTGAAACACTGAGCCGCTTCACTCGAACACTGAGCCGCTTCACTCGAACACTGAAACACTGAGCCGCTTCACTCGAACACTGAAACACTGAGCCGCTTCACTCGAACACTGAAACACTGAGCCGCTTCACTCGAACACTGAGCCGCTTCACTCGAACACTGAGCCGCTTCACTCGAACACTGAAACACTGAGCCGCTTCACTCAAACACTGAAACACTGAGCCGCTTCACTCGAACACTGAGCCGCTTCACTCGAACACTGAGCCGCTTCACTCGAACACTGAGCCGCTTCACTCGAACACTGAGCCGCTTCACTCGAACACTGAGCCGCTTCACTCGAACACTGAGCCGCTTCACTCGAACACTGAGCCGCTTCACTCGAACACTGAGCCGCTTCACTCGAACACTGAGCCGCTTCACTCGAACACTGAGCCGCTTCACTCGAACACTGAGCCGCTTCACTCGAACACTGAGCCGCTTCACTCGAACACTGAGCCGCTTCACTCGAACACTGAGCCGCTTCACTCGAACACTGAGCCGCTTCACTCGAACACTGAGCCGCTTCACTCGAACACTGAGCCGCTTCACTCGAACACTGAGCCGCTTCACTCGAACACTGAGCCGCTTCACTCGAACACTGAGCCGCTTCACTCGAACACTGAGCCGCTTCACTCGAACACTGAGCCGCTTCACTCGAACACTGAGCCGCTTCACTCGAACACTGAGCCGCTTCACATCAAACCTTGTTTTCCATGCAGGTTCGGCATTTGTACATCTGTGACTTCCACAAGAACTTCATCCAGAGCGTACGCAACAAACGCAAGCGGAAGACCAGCGATGACGGCGGAGAGTCACCTGACCATGATGTCGAAGTCCCAGAGGTAATGCGTCAGTGTTTCTGAACTCTAGCGGTGTAGCGATTCACTACTGACGGTTCGGTACGGTTCATTTCGGTGGGGGTTTAGGAAGCTTAAATTGCTGCTTTTTTTATTAAACTGCTTTAAAGGGGTGGTAAAGTATGATTTCACTTTTCTGACTTTAGTTAGTGTGTAATTTATTTTATAATTTATTTTGTAATGTTGCTGTTTGATTATAAACAACATCTGCAAAGTTACTACGCTCAAAGTTCAAAGCAAAGGAAGATATTTGCTTTTAAAGAAATTGTTTTTTAAGGACTACAACAAACGGCTGGTAGGGACTACACGAGCTTTCTCCCAGGTTAGTGACATCACCAACCCTAAAATTAACATAATGGTGCGTTCAAGTCCTGCTTGGGAAGTCATTTACAACGGCCGGTGCGTTCAAGTCACTTTCGTCGGAGTAAGATGGCGGAGAACTTTCTTAATTACACAAAAATACAACGAGGTTCTTAAACTAGTTCTAGAAAATGAATAACAAAGATTTGCATAAGGTGTGCTTTGTTTTTTTATGTTTTTAGTTCATTTATGAAACCAGTCCAAACTTTATCGTTACATATTACATTGTTATTTTATAATGCTATCATATTCTGTGCAGGCGATTAGCTTACTGCGCTGTAAATAGAAAAGCCTGACACTAAATGCCTTGTATTTACGCCATGTTTCTCGGTGACGCCCACAACTCGTAGAGATCGTGGCTTAGAGAAAATCCCGAGCTTCCCACTGGTGTTTACGACATTGTGGTGGCGTTCAAGTGTGTTCAACTCGTAACCATAACACACACAGGAGCACTTGAAGCTCCGCCCCCTGCAGCAGCTCATTTGCATTTAAAGGGACAGACACAAAAGGGTGTGTTTTTGCTCACCCTCAAAAAGTGCCACTTTAACATGCGATATAAAAATATCTGTGGGGCATTTTGTGCTAAAACTTCACACACACTCTGGGGACATCAGAGACTTAGTTTACATCTTGTGAAAAGGGCATTTGAACACGCCCCCCCCCCCCCCCCCTTTAATCAACAAATTGTGTCCTTGTTAGGGGCCAAGCACTGAAGGTGCGGGCACCTATTGTATCTGTTCCCGTTCTTATTCTTCTTTTTCTTTTTCTTTTTCTTTTTCTTCCGACTGGGCGTCTATGGCAGCCTATAGAACCGTTTGCGGGAAACTTATGAAAATTGGCACAGTGATAGAGGACAGCCTGAACTATCACCATAGCAAATTTGGAGTCTCCAACTCATTCCCTCTAGCGCCACCAGCTGTCCAAAGTTTCACTCATGTTTATGCTAATAACTTTTGAACCACAAGGGCTAGAAACAAAATTCTTTTTTCCTCTGATTCCTGAGCTCATGACGATTCGACTGCACCCTATGACGTCATTTTCCGTCATAATAGTTTTCCCGCCATTTTGAATTTTCCGAAAAACCTACTTTTTCGAACTCCTCCTAGACCGTTGCTCCGAATTTCACGAAAAATGAACCAGATCACCTCCAGACCTTGACGACCAAAAGTTATGGAATTCAAGTTGATTCGAATTACCGTTCTCGAATACCGCGCAAATAAATTTTACGTAGCGCTTGCAAAAACAGACGTAAGGCTGTATCTCCACAACGCTTTATCGGATTCAGACCAAATATGGTACATGTCATCACAAGCATGACCTGAGGCTACATGCTGCGTTTCGGCGCAGCGCCGCCTACTGGTCCGGAGATATGAAGAATTTATGTTTTTGCTTATAACTTCTGAACGGTTTGTCCAAAAATCACAAAAGTGGTCTCGTTAGGTTCAGGGCGTCGTGCTGAGTCGACTGATATCCAATTTTCCCATATCGGCCATTTTGGCTGTCGGCCATTTTGAATTATGTGCTAAAATGCTGTATTTTATGAATGCATGAACGTATCGTTGCGAAACTCAGTATGGGTCATCAGTACAACGCCCTAAAGGTACTCAAAAATGTATGAGACAGCGCCACCTTTTGGTCAAAAGTTATAATGAAATTTCCAAAAATGCTAATAACTTTTGAATAAATTTGCCTATAGTAATGACACTGATCTCAATAGATTCCTTGGGTTATGCTGAAAACATAGATACCAATTTTGCCATAGTCAGCCAAACTTCCTGTCCGCCATCTTTATTTTCTTTTAAAACCTACTTTTTCGAACTCCTCCTAGACCGAACGTCCGATTTTCACCAAAATCGGATCGTGTCATCTCCAGACTGTGCCGAGTAAAAGTTATGGATTTCGTGTCGATAGACAAAACCGTTTTTGTATACCGCAGTGTCAAAGTTGAGGCATGATGCCAAAATGACTATTCAGGCTTTATATCTGCAATGCCTTGACATATTGACACCAAAACTTTGTATGTGTCATTGTCACTTCACTCTGACCACATCACATCAGTTTCGTAACTGCGCCACCTATTGGTCGAAAGTGATAATCATATTTTTAGTTATTGTATGTGATTTTTCAACCATTTTGCCAAAATTCATCTTCAAATGTCTTTAATTGCTCCTTGCTGCAGTTTGTCTCACACTTTCAGCCATGTAGGCATATCTCGTCGTCTGCTTTTGCGCTTGGCCCCGTAATGGCTGCTTGCAGCTATATTCTTTAAATTAATTTCAATTACAAGTAAACGTTTCGCAAGGATAAAGAAATGATCTGCTAATGCTGTAAACTATAGGAACCCTTACTTGCACATTACTAACATTAAAGCTTAACAGAGCCTAGACTTTTAGCCTAAATTAAGTTGCTATTTATTTTTAGATATAATAATAATAATAATAATAAACACTCAAATAACAAATTGTATGAAAGCATGTAAACTGCACATAAGGCAGTTTTTACATTAACATGTTTTTACTCTAATTTATTATTGAAATATAATAATTTACAGTTGCTGTCATGTTCATGACAGATATTTTAAACATACATTAAATAATCAAGATATCATTAACAAGTTAAGTAAAATATAATTTTTAGGCAAATACATTTGCCTTTACATTTTAAACGTTTATTCATTAAACACAAGTTTTTAAAGTATGCAAAGTGACTCACATTTGTTTTTTTGCCAATGAAAACGTGTGACATTTACTCATGGAGCCGCATTAAGATCTCCATATCTCTGGGATTGAACCATCCTTTAAAATGAAGACACTAAAATAAATGTTTGTTAAAAACCCGAATCTAAAAGGAAACTTGACATTTGTGAACGGTCACCGTTGGCATGTAATAAAACAAAGATTGCTAAAGTCAGCAGATTTCACTGATAAACTCCCGATCTCTGTGTAAAGATATAATAATGATTGTCATCTTTCTAAACTCATGTTTGACCCTCTGCAAAACGGTGGATTACTCGGTAAGTAGACATTCATGACTAGGGCTGTCTGGGGTCATTTTGAGTGGCTCGACCGCATATCGCACTATTTATTTATATAAATAGGCCTAAGTGTTGCGCACGCTGTGGTCAGCAGGCACCAAAACGAGGTCATGCTCAGTAATGAAACCGAAACTAAACTGTTAAAGCGAAGTGGAGGAAATAGAAGAGATTATTAAAATAAGGGTCCACAGAACATAAACCTGACAAGAATATTTCAGTAAGCAGCGGCCGGGAAGCGCGGGCGGGCCCGATGCAGCAGAGGCTGCTGGGATTGCTGCAGTGGTGTGTGTGTGTGACTACTGATGTGTGTGTGTGTGTGTGTGTGACTGTACTGATGTGTGTGTGTGTGTGTGTGTGTGACTGTACTGATGTGTGTGTGACTGTACTGATGTGTGTGTGTGACTGTACTGATGTGTGTGTGTGACTGTACTGATGTGTGTGTGTGACTGTACTGATGTGTGTGTGTGACTGTACTGATGTGTGTGTGTGACTGTACTGATGTGTGTGTGTGACTGTACTGATGTGTGTGTGTGACTGTACTGATGTGTGTGTGTGACTGTACTGATGTGTGTGTGTGACTGTACTGATGTGTGTGTGTGACTGTACTGATGTGTGTGCAGGGAACTACACTGCGACCAAAATGGTTGCATATGCGACCTTTTGAAATGCCATTGCGACCCTAATTTTTAATGGGTCGCAAATGTATCACTGACTATTTTTGTACCTACCTTATGTTTTAGGCAATATGCTATGATTTACTATGAGCATTTATTAAAACAGAAATGTGTATTTTAAGAATACGTTTTATAACGTGCTCTGAGCATTCAACACAAAGTTGGCTTCAGCCCCGCGACTTATAAAGTAATCGGGTTGATGTGCGCGTTTATATGTCACACGTTCGCGCATAACTATTCTCCTCTATTGGTTCTTTATTTGTTTTAAAAAGCAGACGTAATATTAATCCGTCTCTGGTCATGATTTGGAGACAATGAGCATTGAACCGTTTTGCTTATATTTATCACGCAGTAAAAATGCCCCTCCCCGCGGCCAAAACCAGTCGTCTGTGGATGAGAATCCAAAACAATTAGTGGGACGTTGTCCTGCTTCACTTCACAGACGCTGAGTGAAATAAGAATTTTAGAATGACGGGACACTCATTTATATGACACTTTATTCAACAGGAAGAACAGCTCGTTCCGCGCGTCATACGTCATTATACGCGCAGTCCTTTCAGTTTCGGTTTTCAATCCGATCAAGTGTTGACGTGTTCTCTCGATCGCATTACAAAAGGAATAAACCACCCCTTTCAATCCGATCGAAATTGCATTCGGATCGAGCTCAATCCGATCGATTAAGGTGTTTACATTAAGATTTTTTTAGTCCGATTGAGCCGTCAATCCGATTATATCTGTCCATGTTATTGAAGCTTCACAATGACAGTATGAAGCACGCGAAATGTATAGACATGTACATATCCCGTGACGCAGCAGCACTCCCTACTGCATTTCGGCGTCAAGCAAACCGAGCAAGTGAGGAATCTGAATTGATAATTGAGTTCAATGTAGCTTATAATATAGCCTTATTTGTGGCTTATTATATTTCACTTAATTGTGAAGTAGACATGCATTTTTTTATCTTTAATACTGAATAGTCAATAGCTGCTGAAAATCTATTATATTATTTTATGGATTATATTTATAAATTAAGAGTTCAGGAGTCTGCCCGTCTGTGGCAACCATAGCATGTTGAAATCCAAAAGAGATTAATTTAGCACATTGTTGTGTACTGTATTTTCTATTGCAGTAAATCTATCCCAACCACTGTTAAATAAAACAAGGCGGCATGTGGTTTAAAGATGGAAAGTAAAATAAAAAAGCACATCTGTATGCAATACAGTTTCATTATTGTTCATTATTATCCAGAGCGGCTTACTATAAATAATTTGTGCGACCAAATCATGTTTTGCGCCAGTAACTGAAAAAGTTAGTAGCGCAAGTGCCACCAGTGGAAAAGGTTAGTGTAGTTCCCTGGTGTGTGACTGTACTGGTGTGTGTGTGTGACTGTACTGATGTGTGTGTGTGTGACTGTACTGATGTGTGTGTGTGACTGTACTGATGTGTGTGTGTGTGACTGTACTGATGTGTGTGTGTGTGACTGTACTGATGTGTGTGTGTGACTGTACTGATGTGTGTGTGTGACTGTACTGATGTGTGTGTGTGACTGTACTGATGTGTGTGTGTGACTGTACTGATGTGTGTGTGTGACTGTACTGATGTGTGTGTGTGACTGTACTGATGTGTGTGTGTGACTGTACTGATGTGTGTGTGTGTGTGTGACTGTACTGATGTGTGTGTGTGTGTGTGTGTGTGACTGTACTGATGTGTGTGTGACTGTACTGATGTGTGTGTGTGACTGTACTGATGTGTGTGTGTGTGACTGTACTGATGTGTGTGTGTGTGACTGTACTGATGTGTGTGTGTGTGACTGTACTGATGTGTGTGTGTGTGACTGTACTGATGTGTGTGTGTGTGACTGTACTGATGTGTGTGTGTGTGACTGTACTGATGTGTGTGTGTGTGACTGTACTGATGTGTGTGTGTGTGACTGTACTGATGTGTGTGTGCTGTTGTGACTGTACTGATGTGTGTGACTGATGTGTGTGTGACTGTACTGATGTGTGTGTGTGACTGTACTGATGTGTGTGTGTGACTGTACTGATGTGTGTGTGTGTGTGTGACTGTACTGATGTGTGTGGTGTGTGTGTGTGTGTGACTGTACTGATGTGTGTGTGTGACTGTACTGATGTGTGTGTGTGACTGTACTGATGTGTGTGTGTGACTGTACTGATGTGTGTGTGTGACTGTACTGATGTGTGTGTGTGACTGTACTGATGTGTGTGTGTGACTGTACTGATGTGTGTGTGTGACTGTACTGATGTGTGTGTGTGACTGTACTGATGTGTGTGTGTGACTGTACTGATGTGTGTGTGTGTGTGTGTGTGACTGTACTGATGTGTGTGTGTGACTGTACTGATGTGTGTGTGTGTGACTGTACTGATGTGTGTGTGTGACGGTACTGATGTGTGTGTGTGACTGTACTGATGTGTGTGTGTGACTGTACTGATGTGTGTGTGTGACTGTACTGATGTGTGTGTGTGACTGTACTGATGTGTGTGTGTGACTGTACTGATGTGTGTGTGTGACTGTACTGATGTGTGTGTGTGACTGTACTGATGTGTGTGTGTGACTGTACTGATGTGTGTGTGTGACTGTACTGATGTGTGTGTGTGTGTGTGACTGTACTGATGTGTGTGTGTGTGTGTGTGTGTGACTGTACTGATGTGTGTGTGTGTGTGTGACTGTACTGATGTGTGTGACTGTACTGATGTGTGTGTGTGTGACTGTACTGGTGTGTGTGTTTGACTGTACTGATGTGTGTGTGTGACTGTACTGATGTGTGTGTGTGTGACTGTACTGATGTGTGTGTGTGACTGTACTGATGTGTGTGTGTGACTGTACTGATGTGTGTGTGTGACTGTACTGATGTGTGTGTGTGACTGTACTGATGTGTGTGTGTGTGTGTGTGTGTGTGTGTGACTGTACTGATGTGTGTGTGTGTGTGTGTGTGTGTGTGACTGTACTGATGTGTGTGTGTGTGTGGTGTGTGTGTGTGACTGTACTGATGTGTGTGTGTGTGTGTGACTGTACTGATGTGTGTGACTGTACTGATGTGTGTGTGTGTGACTGTACTGGTGTGTGTGTTTGACTGTACTGATGTGTGTGTGTGACTGTACTGATGTGTGTGTGTGTGACTGTACTGATGTGTGTGTGTGACTGTACTGATGTGTGTGTGTGACTGTACTGATGTGTGTGTGTGTGACTGTACTGATGTGTGTGTGTGACTGTACTGATGTGTGTGTGTGACTGTACTGGTGTGTGTGTTTGACTGTACTGATGTGTGTGTGTGACTGTACTGATGTGTGTGTGGTGTGACTGTACTGATGTGTGTGTGTGACTGTACTGATGTGTGTGTGTGTGACTGTACTGATGTGTGTGTGTGTGACTGTACTGATGTGTGTGTGTGACTGTACTGATGTGTGTGTGTGACTGTACTGATGTGTGTGTGTGACTGTACTGATGTGTGTGTGTGTGTGACTGTACTGATGTGTGTGTGTGTGTGTGTGACTGTACTGATGTGTGTGTGTGACTGTACTGATGTGTGTGTGTGACTGTACTGATGTGTGTGTGTGACTGTACTGATGTGTGTGTGTGACTGTACTGATGTGTGTGTGTGTGTGTGACTGTACTGATGTGTGTGTGTGTGACTGTACTGGTGTGTGTGTTTGACTGTACTGATGTGTGTGTGTGACTGTACTGATGTGTGTGTGTGACTGTACTGATGTGTGTGTGTGACTGTACTGATGTGTGTGTGTGACTGTACTGATGTGTGTGTGTGTGTGTGACTGTACTGATGTGTGTGTGTGTGTGTGACTGTACTGATGTGTGTGTGTGTGTGTGTGACTGTACTGATGTGTGTGTGTGTGTGTGACTGTACTGATGTGTGTGTGTGTGACTGTACTGGTGTGTGTGTTTGACTGTACTGATGTGTGTGTGTGACTGTACTGATGTGTGTGTGTGACTGTACTGATGTGTGTGTGTGACTGTACTGATGTGTGTGTGTGTGTGTGTGACTGTACTGATGTGTGTGTGTGTGTGTGTGACTGTACTGATGTGTGTGTGTGTGTGTGTGTGTGTGTGACTGTACTGATGTGTGTGTGTGACTGTACTGATGTGTGTGTGTGACTGTACTGATGTGTGTGTGTGACTGTACTGATGTGTGTGTGTGACTGTACTGATGTGTGTGTGTGACTGTACTGATGTGTGTGTGTGTGTGTGTGACTGTACTGATGTGTGTGTGTGTGTGTGACTGTACTGATGTGTGTGTGTGACTGTACTGATGTGTGTGTGTGTGTGTGACTGTACTGATGTGTGTGTGTGTGTGACTGTACTGATGTGTGTGTGTGTGTGACTGTACTGATGTGTGTGTGTGTGACTGTACTGATGTGTGTGTGTGTGACTGTACTGATGTGTGTGTGTGACTGTACTGATGTGTGTGTGTGACTGTACTGATGTGTGTGTGTGTGTGTGTGACTGTACTGATGTGTGTGTGTGACTGTACTGATGTGTGTGTGTGACTGTACTGATGTGTGTGTGTGTGTGACTGTACTGATGTGTGTGTGTGTGACTGTACTGATGTGTGTGTGTGTGACTGTACTGATGTGTGTGTGTGACTGTACTGATGTGTGTGTGTGACTGTACTGATGTGTGTGTGTGACTGTACTGATGTGTGTGTGTGACTGTACTGATGTGTGTGTGTGTGTGTGACTGTACTGATGTGTGTGTGTGACTGTACTGATGTGGTGTGTGTGACTGTACTGATGTGTGTGTGTGTGTGTGACTGTACTGATGTGGTGTGTGTGACTGTACTGATGTGTGTGTGTGTGTGACTGTACTGATGTGTGTGTGTGTGTGACTGTACTGATGTGTGTGTGTGTGTGTGACTGTACTGATGTGTGTGTGTGTGTGACTGTACTGGTGTGTGTGTTTGACTGTACTGATGTGTGTGTGTGACTGTACTGATGTGTGTGTGTGACTGTACTGATGTGTGTGTGTGTGTGACTGTACTGATGTGTGTGTGTGACTGTACTGATGTGTGTGTGTGTGTGTGTGTGTGACTGTACTGATGTGTGTGTGTGACTGTACTGATGTGTGTGTGTGACTGTACTGATGTGTGTGTGTGACTGTACTGATGTGTGTGTGTGACTGTACTGATGTGTGTGTGTGTGACTGTACTGATGTGTGTGTGTGTGTGTGACTGTACTGATGTGTGTGTGTGTGTGTGACTGTACTGATGTGTGTGTGTGTGTGTGACTGTACTGATGTGTGTGTGTGTGTGTGACTGTACTGATGTGTGTGTGTGACTGTACTGATGTGTGTGTGTGACTGTACTGATGTGTGTGTGTGACTGTACTGATGTGTGTGTGTGACTGTACTGATGTGTGTGTGTGACTGTACTGATGTGTGTGTGTGACTGTACTGATGTGTGTGTGTGACTGTACTGATGTGTGTGTGTGACTGTACTGATGTGTGTGTGTGACTGTACTGATGTGTGTGTGTGACTGTACTGATGTGTGTGTGTGACTGTACTGATGTGTGTGTGTGACTGTACTGATGTGTGTGTGTGACTGTACTGATGTGTGTGTGTGTGTGTGTGACTGTACTGATGTGTGTGTGTGTGTGTGACTGTACTGATGTGTGTGTGTGTGTGTGTGACTGTACTGATGTGTGTGTGTGTGTGTGTGTGACTGTACTGATGTGTGTGTGTGTGACTGTACTGATGTGTGTGTGTGACTGTACTGATGTGTGTGTGTGACTGTACTGATGTGTGTGTGTGACTGTACTGATGTGTGTGTGTGTGACTGTACTGATGTGTGTGTGTGTGTGTGACTGTACTGATGTGTGTGTGTGACTGTACTGATGTGTGTGTGTGTGTGTGTGTGACTGTACTGATGTGTGTGTGTGTGTGACTGTACTGATGTGTGTGTGTGTGTGTGACTGTACTGATGTGTGTGACTGTACTGATGTGTGTGTGTGTGACTGTACTGGTGTGTGTGTGTGACTGTACTGGTGTGTGTGTGTGTGACTGTACTGATGTGTGTGTGTGACTGTACTGATGTGTGTGTGTGACTGTACTGATGTGTGTGTGTGACTGTACTGATGTGTGTGTGTGACTGTACTGATGTGTGTGTGTGTGTGTGACTGTACTGATGTGTGTGTGTGTGTGTGTGTGTGACTGTACTGATGTGTGTGTGTGTGTGTGACTGTACTGATGTGTGTGTGTGTGTGTGTGTGAGACTGTACTGATGTGTGTGTGTGTGTGTGTGTGACTGTACTGATGTGTGTGTGTGTGTGTGTGTGTGTGACTGTACTGATGTGTGTGTGTGTGTGTGTGTGTGACTGTACTGATGTGTGTGTGTGTGTGTGTGTGTGTGACTGTACTGATGTGTGTGTGTGTGTGTGGTGTGTGTGTGTGTGTGTGTGTGTGTGTGACTGTACTGATGTGTGTGTGTGTGACTGTACTGATGTGTGTGTGTGACTGTACTGATGTGTGTGTGTGTGTGTGTGACTGTACTGATGTGTGTGTGTGTGACTGTACTGATGTGTGTGTGTGTGTGTGTGTGACTGTACTGATGTGTGTGTGTGTGTGTGTGTGTGTGTGTGACTGTACTGATGTGTGTGTGTGTGTGTGTGTGTGTGTGACTGTACTGATGTGTGTGTGTGTGTGTGTGTGTGACTGTACTGATGTGTGTGTGTGTGTGTGACTGTACTGATGTGTGTGTGACTGTATACTGATGTGTGTGTGACTGTACTGATGTGTGTGTGTGTGACTGTACTGATGTGTGTGTGTGTGACTGTACTGAGGTGTGTGTGTGACTGTACTGATGTGTGTGTGTGTGTGACTGTACTGATGTGTGTGTGTGTGTGACTGTACTGATGTGTGTGTGTGTGTGTGTGTGACTGTACTGATGTGTGTGTGTGTGTGTGTGACTGTACTGATGTGTGTGTGTGTGTGTGTGTGTGTGTGACTGTACTGATGTGTGTGTGACTGTATACTGATGTGTGTGTGGACTGTATACTGATGTGTGTGTGTGTGACTGTACTGATGTGTGTGTGTGTGACTGTACTGAGGTGTGTGTGTGACTGTACTGATGTGTGTGTGTGTGTGACTGTACTGATGTGTGTGTGTGTGTGACTGTACTGATGTGGTGTGTGTGTGTGACTGTACTGATGTGTGTGTGTGTGTGTGTGTGACTGTACTGATGTGTGTGTGTGTGTGTGTGTGACTGTACTGATGTGTGTGTGTGTGATGTGTGTGTGTGACTGTACTGATGTGTGTGTGTGTGTGTGTGTTGGTGTGTGTGTGACTGTACTGATGTGTGTGTGTGTGACTGTACTGATGTGTGTGTGTGTGACTGTACTGATGTGTGTGTGTGTGTGTGTGTGACTGTACTGATGTGTGTGTGTGTGTGACTGTACTGATGTGTGTGTGTGTGACTGTACTGATGTGTGTGTGTGTGTGTGTGTGTGTGTGTGTGACTGTACTGATGTGTGTGTGTGTGTGTGTGACTGTACTGATGTGTGTGTGTGTGTGTGACTGTACTGATGTGTGTGTGTGTGTGTGACTGTACTGATGTGTGTGTGTGGTGTGTGTGTGTGACTGTACTGATGTGTGTGTGTGTGTGACTGTACTGATGTGTGTGTGTGTGTGTGACTGTACTGATGTGTGTGTGTGTGTGTGTGACTGTACTGATGTGTGTGTGTTGTGTGTGTGACTGTACTGATGTGTGTGTGTGTGTGTGTGTGACTGTACTGATGTGTGTGTGTGTGTGTGTGACTGTACTGATGTGTGTGTGTGTGTGTGACTGTACTGATGTGTGTGTTGCTCTGGCTCAGGTGGATCTGTTCCAGCTGCAGGTCAACACACTGAGACGCTACAAGAGGCACTACAAAATCCAGACCAGACCTGGACTCAACAAAGCCCAGCTAGCAGAGGTACTGCCGGAAACTGATATAATGAATTTAAAAAACTAACAATCTAATATTCATATCACAATAATTGCTCAAGCTTTATTGAATTAAGTTTGCGAAACTCGGTGTTGGAATTATTCTCTGTATTTTTAAATGCTCACGATAAGGATACCATACATGTTTGTGATGTACTGTATTACCATATAAATCAGGTTTATTGGTACATTTACAGACTTGCAGTCAACAAATCAAGCGAGCGTGATTGAAACCGCTCAACACAACACATGTTTAAAGT
Source organism: Phoxinus dragarum (assembly GCA_033366665.1). Classification (NCBI taxonomy): domain Eukaryota; kingdom Metazoa; phylum Chordata; class Actinopteri; order Cypriniformes; family Leuciscidae; genus Phoxinus; species Phoxinus dragarum. The sequence continues at coordinate 3,590 of JARPMJ010004821.1, read as the reverse complement.
GGTTTGCCCTAATAGAACTGGAAATGCAACTTTTAATGATTTCTGCGGTCTCAAGATTATTCACCCGTTCACGGCAAGCATCTTCAGCTCTTAGTAGAGCACACTTCTGCTGCAGAGAGATGTATAATCGACAGCAGCTTCTGTTCCTGAGGAGTCTGAGATGTTCCAGCTCAGCAATAATCCTGGGTTTGCAACCGCCTTCAGATCCCACCAGAGATGGTCTATGGGGCTCGAGTCAGGTGACAAGCTTCTTCACTGACGGCATGACGTTCTCTCCCAGGATCTCCTGATCCTTCAGTTGATCATCTCTCCTTCCTCACACTGCAGAGCCGAGGATATAGAGCAGCCGCAGAGCATCACGAGCTCCACATGCTGAACTGTAGAGTTCTTCACAGCTCACGCTTCATTCTTCCTGAGGACACGAGAAGATCCAGTTCGGTTTCATCGCTCCACAGAACAGAATCCCAAAGCTTCTGTGGCTTATTTATATGATCTTGAGCAAATTGGAGCCAACTGCTCTTGTGCGTTTGGCTCAGTAGTAGGGCTGGGACGGTATGGATTTTTTCTTACCACGGTTGAAAAGCAAGAAATTCCCACGGTGACGGTATAGCGGTAAACCGCTTTAAGTTTAGATACGTTTTGTTTAGAAAACCTTGAATCCATGTAAGACACAATGTCATTAGACCAGTGCTGGGGAAATGCATTACAAGTAACTTGAGTTGCGTAATCAGATTACTTTTTCAAGTAACTAGTAAAGTAACGGATTACTTTTAAAATTTACAAATAAGTAATGCAAGTTACTTTGTTTTTCCATTTATGGACTGACAGCTCTCATGTTGAGACAAATCAAAGTGTGTGTGTGAACATGTTTATTGTAGTTCTAGACTAAATGTGAGCATTTACTCATCTCACTTGCACAAAAAAATCTAAATTCAATATTCCTCAAAATGAATAAAATCAGTGAAATGCGGAATCAGAATACTATGCAAACCTCTAATAACTAAATATGTTAAATAAAACATACATTTTTATGCATTTAATCTCACTTTATTGACCAATGCTTCTGACCTTTGATTCAGTTTTAATAAGCAGACATGACTGTAGATAGATAGAAAGGTTTGCTTGTGTGCTTTCCTCTACTGTACACATGTCCTTCAGCCGGAGGATTATTATTTCACTTTTGGTGTGAACGGGTCTTTACATTTGCCCAAAAATAGAACTTTTGTGTTATAAAAAAACAAGCCCAGCCCAGGTGGGGGGGAAAAAGTAACGCAAAAGTAACGTAACGCATTACTTTTCTAAAAAAGTAACCAAGTAATGCAATTAGTTACTTTTTAAGGAAGTAACACAATATTGTAATGCATTACTTTGAAAAGTAGCTTTCCCCAACACTGCATTAGACACAACGTGCACACATGTGCAGGCAAGGTTTTTGTTTTTTTTGTGGTGAATGACGGTGACGAGCTCAGAGCCGCGGTAGGCGTCACGTGACCACGGTAAAGTACTGGTGTAGTCCTGGAGTTCTGATGCGTTTAGTTCGAGCTTTACTGTGCCGCTGAAACCTCATGCCTGTGGCCAGCGGGTCTAGATCCAGGTCTTCTGCAGTTGCTCCAGGGTTTTTCTGATCCTGCGTTCTCAGAAATCCGCTTCCAGCCGTTGATATCTTCCTTTTTCTGCCCCGTATTTCTAACTTGCAGTCAAACGTCACACTCAACAGACCTCGCCAGTTCAGATACTTCACGTGTTCTAGCTCAAGCACACCTGGTGCAGCTAATGAAGCCCTTCATTAAAGGGATACTTTACCGCTGTAAAGATGAATGTGTATTTAAAATGGCTCATTTATGTAGTAGAAATGTGAAATTATTTTTGGATTTGGAGAAACGCCAGAACATGTATTTGTGGCTCATGTAGATGAAAGACAACAACTCCCAGAATGCACTTGCTTCCCTGCCCTACGAGGCCACGCCCAAGCCACGCCTACCAGTAAGAGCGCAGCTAAACAACTAGGCTAGGCTACTAGCGAGTCTCCGTGACAAAATGACGATTTTTGCGTCATCTGAGGATTTTTTTCCAGACAAAAAATGCATAAATCTCTCGTCTCAGGGGGACATGAGGGGGGGGGGGGGGTAATTTGAAAATACTACAGGTTTTCTACTGATACAAAGCTTAATGCTAAATCATGAAGAATCCCTTTATTGAAACCACAGCAGTTCTGCAGATGTGTGCTGATGTGAGGGATTCTGGGGGTTGAGTCATTTTGAAACCGCAGAAATCAAGTTCCATTTTCAGTTCAATTTGGCGAAACCACTTGAAACGTGTGTTGAGCGATTTCAGTCACTTTGGTCTGATTTGTTCATTGCAAACTGCTGAAAGTCTACATTAGCCAATAAACCTGATGTGCAGTGTGTTGAATATCCTCGACTGTAACTTGGGGGTGGGCGCTATACCAGTATGAACGTGACAACCAGTATTATGTTGTGCCATGATATGGATTTTGCGATACCGAGAATACCGGTTGATATTCATAAATTCAAAATTTGTAGTTATATTGTTTTGTTCAATTTGGTGCTCTTTTACAACTTTTAACACTACTAATGACGACACAGAATTGAGGCTGTACTGAACGTTTAACCTTCTCCTCTACTGTGTCCAACTCGCGGGATGCACACAGGCTTTAATAATCAAACACCGAGAGCATGGTAACAGTCCAAGTTAATAGAGCACAAACGCGTGAGATTTAACAGAGCATCAACGCATTCCTCGCGCCGCAGGAATTTGTTTACGCGCATTACGCGTCTTTGCATTGACTTAACATTGAAATCACTCGCGCCTGACGCGCTATTCGCGTCCGGTGTAAACGCACCATTACACTTTCACACACATTTCTCACGCATAGAAAAATCGCGAAGCAAAGAGGACACGGAGACCGACAGACAAGACCGAGCAGGTTACGTTACTTATGATATAAAAAGTCTCAGCTCTCAGATTCTGTCAATTTTATTACGAAATTCAAACAATATTTTTTTCCACTTGTAAATGTGACGTAACATATCCTATAGCGCATCAGTTCAACCGGCACGTGAACCGGTCATCTCTAGGCTACTAGTAAATAAATACGAATGAACAATGTTGAGAGATACAACTTACTGAAATATATATTCCTCATACTCATACATAATATCGATCATACATATACATATATGAATGTTTTTCAACCACGGTAAGAGGTCAATAACAGCTGGAGAACAAAAGTCACATAACATTTACCTCAGGAAAACCGTTGAATGACCAGATATAGAACGTTAGTTGACTAGAAAAAAGAGCTATATAGTATTTTGCTAAATATGTGCACTATATTACACATTTATTATATATATTTTTACTTCATTAAATAAAGTTGTTATAATAAACGCATTATATTTAAATTATAGGCTACCAGCTGTTATAGGGCTCTCTGTGTTTACAGCATTAGGTGAGGGGGTTTTTCTTGAGAAAATGAACACCCATCTTGTACCTAATATTTATCCAAATGAGTCAATATTATCAAATCACAAGAATTGAATTGAAATCGTGAAATTTGTGTCAAGCAA
>JARPMJ010004820.1:0-70609 GCA_033366665.1 Phoxinus dragarum | reverse complement strand
CTCAAGTCTACACACCGACACTCACCCGACCCCAAACACAACCCTACAGCCCGCTGACACCGCCACAGACACAGGCCAAACTACAACACACCTCGTTTCTGACTTTCAACCTCACTCCCACGTTGACTCTCACACTCCTCCATGGCAAACTCAGGTGTTCTCTGAAACCCAACAGCAGACACAACCCAGAGTACCACCACAGACACAGCGGAAACCACAATCCTTCCTTCCCCCTCAGTCACATGCCTACATCCCCTCTCAACCCAAGATACCTCCTCAAACCCAGCCAAAACCCCAGTGCTTCATACCACCTCAAACAAAACCCCAAGAAGAGGTCTTTTAGGTACTTGTACTTAGGGCTGCACGATTAACCTTTATCGCATCGATATTGAGGTTTTAACTCCCGCAATAACCTCAGGAGTCTGAGGTTTTTCCCCCGCCTCTGACATTTGAGTGACAAACCTATTAGCCAATCAAAATGGTCGAATCTCGCGTTCCTGGCCAATTAGAAATGGCAATGGAAACAAGGTTGTATGCAGTGCTCCGGCTTTCTGTCAGCAGCAAAGCAGCTAACACTAGTGTTGTCAAAAATACTGAAATATCTGAACGGTACCAATACTAATTTCCCGAAGTATCGGTACTAGCCGAGCGGTCACTTCACTTCTCTCCAAAGGCGCGTTGAAAAACACCACACGTGACGCACTCGTCTCATTCGCTCTGGTTAAATAGCAAAAGTGAAGTGAATGGAAAGATGGCGAGGGCGGCGCCCCCGCGACCGGCTTTGGTTGATTGATAAAGAACACCGCGAGCGGGCATGTCGGAGAATAGCGCGGACAGCGTAAAAAACACACCGCGAGCGGTCATGTCGGAGTCGGAGAATAGCGTGGACACGCGCTACACACCGCGAGCGGGGCATGTCGGAGAATAGCGCGGACACGCGCTTCACACTGCGAGCGGGTATAAATATCGCAGACACGCGCTTCACACTGCGAGCAGGTATGTCAGAGAATAGCGCAGACACGCGCTTCACACTGCGAGCAGGCTGTGGGCACCCAAAAGATTGTTTGACAATCAATAATCCCTCACATCACTCATTTTTTTTAATTATTTTATAGGTGTAAACAGACTTAAGGAACAGGCTCCAGGGGTACCATTTAGCAAGCATTGGCTACGCTCAGCATCAGGGGTGTTTGTTGTTTGGACAGACCTTTCCCCACTGCTAAAAAAATCCTAAAGGAAACACTGTAACTCTTCTCATTTTAACTTTCTAGAACATTAACCAATACGGCCTAGTATTTTTTGTTGATATGAGTCTGTGTTGTCTCGTTTTTTCACCGTAATTCTATTATTTTATTACTTATTTTATTTTATTATATTATTACTCTTATTTTAAAATGTGTGCAATATAACAGTTTCATGTTCAGTAAATGGCAGTGGACTACAGAATATTTTGTTTTTCTAATTGTAAATCTAAATCTAATAGGAATTATTTTCTATTTTTCAGTGTTAAAGATTTTAAAAACAAATTACGAAGTGTTTAAGTTAATTTCCCATTATGTCTTCTTATTCTTTGGTATTTAGGTTCAGGTATTTAATAATCATGAAGCATCAAACAATCTCATTACCTCAATCACTATGTATGTAGTTTATTTAACCCTCTGTGTCGAAGTAATTACACATTGTATTCATAATTTTAGGTTTTATGCACTTAAAAGTATCGAACGCAAAAATCGAAAATCGCACCGCAATCGCAATATTTGTCAGAAAAAACGCAATTAGGTTTTTTCTCAAAATCGTGCAGCCCTACTTGTACTTGATAATTTCTTTTTACCAGTGATGACAGTTTTATAAATTTGCTAAGCCACACACTTCCTTCCTGTATAAGAATAACTCATACTCAGGTTACAGTTGGATATTAAAACATAATTCTCACATTGCTCGTTTGGGCAAAATAAAACCTGTGATCATTGCTTGAATTTCACAGTATTTTCTCTCTTACTGTTGCTATGCTGGTTGCTTTGCTGGTTGCTTTGCTGGTTGTGCTTTTAATCTCTTTTGTGCTGGTCTGTGTAACATTATCTTGAGGATGGTCTGCATCTGCGGTGTCATTGTTGGTCTGTGGATCTTCTGAAGGATGAGGAGTAGACAAATATATTGGCCAAAACGAGTGGGGGAAAAAGATACCCAAATGTGACGTTATTTTAGTTAGAGGTTCTCATTTATACCAATGAAACAAGCAGCATTTCATGTTTCCTACCAATCCTACCATGTTGCTACATTAGGTGTGTAGACACCTGAATAAAATAAAATCAAGCAAAATGAAAAAGCTACCTGATGTGTAATCTGACATATCCACATCCGTAGTGGGTTGACAGTATGCTAGTGGAGTCTGGAGGGAATGAAGTGGTTAAGTTGTTCAGATTGTCCACTGAGGTTTCATTTAATATGGTGATGTTGTCGATAGACGTTGAAACTAGAGCAGTGTTGGTTTCTGTGCTGGTTATCATGGATGTGGCCTCATTTTCAACAGCAAGAACAAGTAAGGCACCTGCATTGTACCAGAGAAAGTTCAGGTCATGAGGGAACAGAACTATTTCATTTACACATGAAATCTATAAATTACAACTACATATGCAATAGTAGCTGAATGAACAATGGAAAACATTTGCTACCCTTTACCTAACAAGAAATATAAAATAGACTGTCAATTATATTATTACATTTTATCTTATTTAATTATCCTCCTTTACTTGTTTTCAATTAGCTCTTTGATCAAATTTAGCAGTTACACAAAATTAAAAAATACATTAAAAAACGTATTTAAACATACCAATGAGGAGATGAAGTGATGTGGAGCACATTTTCAGAGAAGGTAGAATCTAGTCAAGTGAGTGTTCCTTCCTCAGGACAGCAAGTGCTCAGTCTGAAACCGCTAACTTCCACTTCTATGACCAGCACAGGATGCAGCAAACAGTTGCCTAAAAACAGGCACAGAAGGAACTTGTGCACTTTTGTAAAGCCCCATTTGCTACATTTGCATTATTCATCTACCGGTAATTAAAATACATAGGTATTCTGTGCTTTGTAAGCTTTGATGTTATTATATATTGTTTGCAGTAAAGCAAAAAAGGGAAATACAGCTGTATAGGAACATGTGGTGCACTGGTTAAGCGAGTGCATCTGTAATTCCTCTCAGAAGTAATTTCATCATATATGTTTCTCTTTCTAAATGTAACAGCAGTAATTTCTATAATACAATTATATAGGGTAACACCACTTATGATTCACTTCAATACTTTTTTTATTTTGTTGGGAATCTTTTGCAATATAAATAAACATCTCAGGTTACGACTGTACACATGGTTCCCTAAAGAGCGAACGAGGCGCTGCGTTGAGATGCTGTGGGAACGCCCCTGCGTGATTGTGTCGTGAAGCACTTGTATAATCAGTCCAATGGAGAGACGAAACGTCATATGCGGGTGACGTCATCGACCAGGGAAACTATAAAGCACACCTGAAAACAGACCGTGCTAGCTTCTGATAGGCCAAAGCAAGTTGATCAGAGACATGCAGGGAGTATGGCAGTTTGACACAGGGAACTCTTCAGCGAACCTGGGTTACAGTCGTAACCTGAGACGTTCCCTTTTAAGGGAGCTGGAGCTGCGTCGAGACGCTGGGGGAACACTATACCCACGATGCCATAGTAACAAGTGACTGTCCGTGTGAAATCTCTGCGCACACCAAGACGAAAGCACCTGCGCCCCTGGAGTGGAGCCGAGGTCAAGGTCAAAACCTCACTAATGTGGGGCAGCTAGGCAACATCCTGCCACATCACAAACATATTGGAGGGAAACTCCTGACAATAATGTGTTAGAAGCAGCCATACTCCTAGTATCTTGGTCTGACGACTCACAGTGCCACGAAGGAAACGTTACTAGAGGGTGTCTCCCCAAGGATACACCACTTAAAGGGACGTGGTAAGCAGCTAAGGCCGCCATGTACACCTTTAGTGTGGAGGGGGGATAGACCTGCGGAGAAACACTCCTGCAGGAACTCCAGCACTGCAACCACGGGGCAGATATCTGGGTCCCAGCTTGTGCTCTCCGCTCCAGGAAGTGAACAATATCCACTTCAAGGTGTATAGTTTCCTCAGGGAGGGAGCTCTGGAGTGGAGGATGGTCTCAACAACCTCAGATGAGAGACCTGAACTTATGAGCTGGGCCCCCTCAGAGGCCAAGCCCAAAGTTTCCATAATTCTGGGGGGGTGAAGGATCAACCCGTCGCCTGAGTCCCAAGTCTGCCCCCGAGCGGAATCTCAAGAGGAGAGCCATCGAGGGAGAGACTCTAGGTCCGAGAAGCATACTCGAGCCTGCCAAAAATGGGGCTATTAACAGAAGGGCGGGCCCCGTCCCGGCGAACTCTCTCCAGAACTCCCTGGAGCAGAGAGATTGGGGGAAATGCCCTCGGGGGAAATTACCTCGGCCACATCTGCATCATAGCATCGGGGTGGAGTCTCCATTCCCCGGGCCCTCGGCCCCCTGCCTCGACAGGATGTCTGCTCCTGGAATTAAAAACCCTGGGATGTAAATTGCCTTTAGAGAGAGCTAATTCCCTTGGGCCCACAGGAGGATCTGGTGCCAGTTTGTGTAAGTGGACGTGACCTCAGACCCCTCTGATGGTTGATGTAAGAGACCACCGATGTGTTGTCCGGACAAGCCCATGATGACCCCTCAGGTCTGGGAGGAAGTGTTTGAGAGCTCGAAACAACCATCGATTCTAGGCCGATTTATGCAAGTACTCCTCGCTGCAGACTGTCACGTATTCACGTCACGTACAGTGGGGAGAACAAGTATTTGATACACTGCCGATTTTTGCAGGGTTTTCCCACTTACAAAGCATGTAGAAGTCTGTAATTTTTATCATAGGTACTCTTCAACTGTGAGTGATGGAATCTAAAACAAAAATCCAGAAAAATCACATTGCATGATTTTTAAGTAATTAATTAGCATTTTATTGCATGACAAGTATTTGATACATCAGAAAAGCTGAACTTAATATTTGGTACAGAAACCTTCGTTTGCAATTACAGAGATAATACGTTTCCTGTAGTTCTTGACCAGATTTGCACACACTGCAGCAGGGATTTTGGCCCACTCCTCCATACAGACCTTCTCCAGATCCTTCAGGTTTCGGGGCTGTCACTGGGCAATGCAGACTTTCAGCTCCCTCCAAAGAGCCTTTCTATTGGGTTCAGGTCTGGAGACTGGCTAGGCCACTCCAGGACCTTGAGATGCTTCTTACGGAGCCACTCCTTAGTTGCCCTGGCTGTGTGTTTCGGGTCGTTGTCATGCTGGAAGACCCAGCCACGACCCATCTTCAATGCTCTTACCGAGGGAAGGTGGTTGTTGGCCAAGATCTCGCGATACATGGCCCCATCCATCCTTTGCAGAAAAGCATCCCCACAGAATGATGTTTCCACCTCCATGCTTCACGTTTGGGATGGTGTTCTTGGGGTTTGTACTCATCCTTCTTCTTCCTCCAAACACGGCGTGTGGAGTTTAGACCAAAAAGCTCTATTTTTGTCTCATCAGACCACATGACCTTCTCCCATTCCTCCTCTGGATCATCCAGATGGTCATCGGCAAACTTCAGATGGGCCTGGAAATACGCTGGCTTAAGCAGGGGGACCTTGCGTGCGCTGCAATATTTTAATCCATGACGGCGTAGTGTGTTACTAATGGTTTTCTTTGAGACTGTGGTCCCAGCTCTCTTCAGGTCATTGACCCAGGTCCTGTCGTCGTAGTTCTGGGCTGATCCCTCACCTTCCTCATGATCATTGATGCCCCGCGAGGTGATATCTTGCATGGTGTCCCAGACCGAGGTAGATTGACCGTCATCTTGAACTTCTTCCATTTTCTAATAATTGCACCAACAGTTGTTGCCTTCTCACCAAGCTGATTGCCTATTGTCCTGTAGCCCATCCCAGCCTTGTGCAGGTCTACAATTTTATCCCTGATGTCCTTACACAGCTCTCTGGTCTTGGCCATTGTGGAGAGGTTGGAGTCTGTTTGCTTGAGTGTGTGGGACAGGTGCCTTTTATACAGGTAACGAGTTCAAACAGGTGCAGTTAATACAGGTAATTAGTGGAGAACCCAACTGGAGAAACCCACAGCATACACCACAAATAAGTAGTAACCTTTAAATCACTATTTCAGTGCCAACCTTCTAGTACACACCACACAGCAGTGCCACACCACCCAAATAACCTTCACCAATGGGAGGTTTAATGTCGATGCAGGCCCAGCCCTGTACAAAGTCACTGAGCACTGTTCACACAAAAAGAGGAGAGCAGTACCACAGAAAGAAATAAGCAAATGACAAACAATATTTAATATAATCACATTAATCATCAAGTCTACCTCACCTACACGCCAGTGTACAGGTACATACAGCCATCTTAGGCTAATTAGGCCTATATACAAATGTGCAATAATGAACATGAATAAATCATGATTTACTATAGCAGCGGTATGTGCGTTCATTGTTTCAGACTCGGCTAAGCCTATAGGGCCAGCACTGAGGATGTAACAGCCCATCCGACTTATCCACCATTGATGACCCTGTTACCTAGCCCAAACTCAGTACATTTCAGTCACCACTATAGGATGCAAAGAGAAGTTTTAATCAATATCAAATGAAATAAAACAAATAAACCCACAATATAAAACTTAAATATACACGAAACAGTGGCTGGTCTGCCCCTTTAAAGATGAACTGAACTGGAATTTGAGTAAAGGTGATATAACAGATATATTTTATTTATTCTCATTGGTACAATTATTAAAATGGCAGAATTTGTTAAAAGGGTTAAAATGGTACATTGAAAATGTTGTTGTTGTTGCACGGGCGCCGCCATGTTGGATTTCAACTTTCCGCTACGTCACTGGCATGGTATAGCTTCTCCATTCACTGGTGAGGGTTAAGTCCAACAGACTGAAACTCCTACGCGCTAGATATGTGACGGTGATAATATTCTCCCACCAGTTAATCGATTTGTGACAACAACGGTAATATTGGTTTCATTGGGTGGAGGAGCAATGTAAAAAAAATCAAAATATGAATAAAACTAAATTAAAGAAAATTTAAAATGACTAAATAACTCTCCAGGTATCTGCACCAGTCATGTAAATGAAAACTATGAAAGCCGTGTGACCGGCCAACCGGTAAAAAAAAAAAAAAAAAAAAACATTACAGAAATTATTCGCTTGGAGCTTGTGTGAATTGCACATATAAAATGAAGTTAACGAACAATCTCGATCCATCAGGAAATGCCACATAGGTCGCTGAATTTCACTGCACTTTATGAAGAGTTTTTCTTTTGCGTGAAGAAGCCGTTCGCCGGAGATGTGTTAAAAGATCGGAGTGCATTCATGATTATTAGGCTACCGGTATAATAATCCTCCTGGCGCCGGGTCTGAGTGAGTAATTTACTCTCTTACCTTTGTTCTTTGATTAACATTAATGTTCAGGTCATTAGGTCGCTGCTGACAGGGACGCGATCTGACACGCGTCCCGTTTTCTCACAAATCTCTATTTAAGACTTTATTTAAATCATTTAAGACTGCTCTTATGAGGACACTCGACAAAACGGACATTTTGGCATAATTTGTGTGTTATGGTTTGTTCAAGACCGAAAGAGAACTCGATAGGCGACTGACTCGCGTCTTTTCTGTGGGTTGTGTGTGTGTGTGTGTGTGTGTGTGTAATAGGCAGGACTTACAGCGCAGTCTCTTTAGTCTTGTCGTGCTTGAACGGTTTGAAAGCATTCACATTAATAAGAGTGTGATCATGCAATGCTAGTCAATTGCGTTAAATATTTTTAACGCTTTAAACTTTTTTTTAACTTTTTTTTTTTTTGCGGTGCCGTGGTGGGCAATTGATGAAACCGGTGTTGTGAGCACCGTGTAACACGGTAATGTACATTGCAAATACAATCTAATGCATATTTTAGACAAAATTTTGTATTGTATGCAATATTTTGAGACAAAAAAAATTATTGTATGCAATATTTTGAGACAAGATTTTGTATGTATGCAATATTTTGAGACAAAATTAATTGGTATATATAATATTAAATCAAGTGATCAAAGTGCTCATTGCTGCTGCGATCAGTGTCTGATGATACAGTGTCTCTTGTGACTCGCGCACATGCCACAGTCTTCACTCGGACTCGCGCTTCAATCTGTTGCGGAGACTCTATTTGTTCCGGTGAAATTAGAAAACATAATGCACACAAACGTGTCCCTGCTTGATATACAACGACTGATGAACATATTCGGTTTTGATGAAAGAAAAAAAAAAGAAAAAACTATGGGACTGCGGATTAGAACACAAAACCTCTGACACGCGTGGCGAAAGTTCTACCACTGGACCATTACGGCACATGTCAAAGAGGCGGATCTGTGTATTTATTCACGCGAAAGTTCTCGGCACTGACAACATTACATCTCATGTCATCTTAACGACAAATTAAACCCCATGTACAATTTAGATCGATTGCTGGACATTGTCATGTTATTATACATATATCTGATTTAGCATTGTATTAGCAACCCCTGTCCCACCCACTTTTTAAAACAAAGTTACGCCACTGATTAGTTCTTAAATGTGTAGTCATACTACTGGCCTGTCCCTCACAGGCACACATGCGTAACCCATGCCATAAAATGGACAAATTTTCCTGTGTATATACAGGACCTTCAGCTGCCTATATACCTTCGCAGGTCCTACCATGCCAGTGACGTCATCAAAATTGCCAGCGTTCTTATACTAACAAACGCAGTTTTTGTTGCTTAAAGGGGTCATATAATGGTACATGCACTTTTGCAAGTTGATTGCCTTGAAATGTGTGTTGGCAGTGCCTGTACACACCATCATAAAATGATAAAAATCCATCCAGTGGTTTTTAAAAAAATCTCCTTATATGTTTTACCCTGTCTCAAATTGAGCTGTTCGATTTTGTGACGTTACAAAATCGACGCCCCTCCACGATTGTTGATTGACAGCAGCGTTTCAACACAGACCCGTACTCGCTCGTGAGCGAGCTGTGAATCATAGTCCGCGCGTCATTGTTGATATACGCTGGAGCACTGTCTATGAGCAGAATTCATTTATAATGAAACACGTTATGGTGTTATTAAAAAATGTGTACACGGGTGTTAAAGTTAACGTGGTAATACTACACTAAAGCCTGGTTCACACAGGATAATTAGGCCGATTTTAGTCCCGATTCACCCCTTCCGACAATCTTAAGGATGCTCCGATTATCGTAAAATAATCTGATCAGATATTCCTGCCGTGTGTGGTGTGTTAAGACTGCTCTCGTCTGCTCTGAAGGACATCGGGACCGCTCCGATCTCAAATCGGGGATATCCAACATGTTGGATTTATTTGGCCCGATTTCTTCCCGTGTGTGGTGTCCCCCCGAGGACAAACGAGCACGCAGCCTGAGGACTGTGGCGTGGTAGCCAATCAGAAAGCGCGAGGTACGAGGCGGCGAGGAAGTACGGGAACAAAAATCAAAACAGCGGCGGCATGATGGCGCACCAGAAAGTTCGGTGGACGTCGGAGATGGAGGATCAACTTTTTCGCTTAAAAAACAAAGCACAAACTATGCCACTGCATCCTCTTCGTCCGCCATGATTGTTTACTCTGAAGTCACGTTTGATCTCAAGGGATTTTGCGAGATTTCCCGTCTGACCTGGGAATGCTTGGGAGTCAAATCGGTTCGTGTGTGATGTGTTGATTTTGCCGTGTGGCTGCACACCACACATTGTACGACCAAAACTGTTAGACCCGTGATTTTTTTATCGCTGTGTGTGGGGTCTCTCAGGTTTGGAAAATCGGTCGACAATTTTAAAATCGTCCCGTGTGAACCAGCCTTAAGCTTACTTTTGTATATGGTTTATAACGGTGTCTGTTACTGATTAAGAAGTAATGTAAAAAAAAAACTGTTATAACTCCATGAAGATGAATGGTAACAATACCTACAAAATACTGTTTACATCCTGCAAATGCATATGATTCAAGACTATAAATACTCTAATTGATGTTTTTCAATATTACGGTGGAATAAGTTATGTAATCTGATCACTTATTTGCTTTTGTATAGGCAAGCACATCTGAGACGTGCTTGCCTATAGAGTTCTCAAGGGGCCTGAAAATTAAAACCCGACCCGACCCGGCCCGTGCTTTTAAAGCCCTGACCCGATCTAACCCGACCACATCAACATTATTTATCTGCCCGAACCCGGCCAGACGGCCGTGTCTTTTTTTTTTCTCATAAACCTATTATTATGACCAGCAGACGGGAATTCAAATCAACCTTTAATGTTCACGCCTTTTAACAATACAAACAACTGAAACAATAAACTTTAAATATATAAATAGGCTATATAAATATGCCTTAAATAAAATCTTCACACAACAATAAATAAAAAGAACTCAAACATGTACCCAGCCAGCGGGCGGGCTGTACATAACCTGTAGAATTTCCAGCACCAGTCCAAACACTTTCCAGACCTCTGATTTCCCACTCCTGTAGTAGCGACGGTGAATTCACCTGCGGCAAGTTTACTTTTCACCAACTCCATCTTCTTATCCAGGCTAACGTAACACGCTTACACGTTACACGCAGCAGCCAGACTTTCTTTACGGTGAACAGCAGCGATGATTAATAAATGTTTTTTTTTTTTTTTTTTTTTTCACTGAGCGGAAAAGATTAAGCCCGAGGTCCGACCCGAGTCATTTGCTTATATTTTCGACCCGAACCCGGCCCGACCCCGGCGGGTCCCGTCGGGTCTGTCGGGCCGACCCCGAGGGTCCCGTCGGGTCTGTCGGGCCGACCCGACCCGTGAGAACTCTACTTGCCTATACTGAAGGGGCGGGGTGAGCAAAGCTCATTATCATTTAAAGACACATGCACTTAAACGGAGTGCTGAAAACAGAGGTGTTTTTGACCAGGTAAAAATTAGTGTTTTCTTACAATACTAATGAGAATTTTTAATTAAAGTATATTACAAACTTTCAGTTTTAGACCCTAAAGAATCATATTAGCTTGTACAAAAATGGCATTATATGACCCCTTTAAAAAAAGCTATATTGATATTTGTAATTACATTTTTTTGTGTAATTTACTTTTAACTGTCATAAACAACACGTTATCAACGTTGATTATTTTCAGTTCAGTTCATCTTTAACAATAAAGAAAACATGCACGTTAGTACACATCAATACAGCCCACAATATAAAACAAACAAACAAACAAACAAACAAAACATAACCTACTTTAGCGAAAGTACAACTGCAGCACAGTTACCCAATCTCAGCTCTCAATCCCCAAACATGATAGATTAAAGGTACTATAAAACAAGAGCAAAGATATTAACCACATCAAATACATTTTCGTGTATTAATTGCTTTAAACTCATAAGTGATCAGCCTCAATAAAGTGTATACTGCATTTACCGTTATTTAGCATTACAACGCGGCCGTCAGCCCATTAAAGCTAAAAGTCTAAAGGCTAGAGACAGACAGAGTATACATATAGTGACACATTAATGATGCATATAAATATATATAGACAGATATGATTATGTATCTATCTATCTATGTATCAATCTACAGTATATATCAGAGGATATATCGTCTCTCATAGACAGATAGACAGACAGACATCGGTGCCCTGAAGCGGTGAACCGTCAGGGAACAACTGAACTGGCAGCGCTGCAACCCTCAGAGAGTCGCTTCCTAGGAATGAACACTGTCATAACAAAACCAGAGCCTGCTCGGGGTCCACCACCGTAGGGAGGACCCCTAGAAATATGGGTGGATGAGAACCAGACTGAATTCTGTAACCCTTTTCTATAGTGAGCAGGACCCAACGATATATATTTGGCAGTAGCTTCCACGCTGCCAGAAAATTCCTCAGAGAGTCGTTTCCCAGAGGGCGCCAAGGAGAAACGGGCACTGTATTTTGATGAGGTGGAAACCATTTCTCCCCGGAGGGGACTGCCCTCAGAAGTCTGACGGCCTCAGCATCAGGACTTCTTCTTAGTCGAAGCCTTCTTCGAGATAATGACTGTCCTCAGATATGTCTTATCCCAAGACGACTACTGCTGAGACTACTAAAGGAATCCAGAGAAGCCAATCCAGCATCCTAAAAACGGATGACCGGCAGAAAAAAAACTAACTGACCCGTCTTAAAACCCTCCTTCTGCGAGTCAGACACTGAGACTAGAACTCTCTGGAGGGCACCGAAGGGAAATGGGCACCATATAATATAAAGGCTGAATATAGTATTATTAATATAGACTTCATATATAATCTCAAACAATAAAGAATACATAAGTAGTCTGCACACAATCATAAATTCCCGTCTGCTTCCCTCGAGAAGAAAGCCAACAGGAGTGTTGGCTAAAACTCTCGATAGTGCATATTTTACACGTCGGGATTTATGAATGAACACTGTCAACCCCCTTTTATTAGAGCTGACCTTGCATTGCATGCTCCACTCTCGTACCCACTCGTAATGAAGCGAGGGCAGGGACGAACACACGATTCAAAGCTGTTTGCTCGCCATACTCCTGTCTTAATATATCATTTATGCTTGTGGACAAACAACAATAAATAGACAGAGACAGATTCACATAGAGCGCTTGCTGAAGGCACAGAAGCTAGCTCGGGTGTGCTTTGTAGTTTCCTGGTCGATGACGTCACCCGCCTATGACGTCTCGTCTCTCCATTGGACTGATTATACAAGTGCTTCACGACACAATCATGCAGGGGCGTTCCCACAGCGGTTTCGACGCAGTTCGAGTTCCCTTGAAAGGGAACCAGTATTTTACAAAATTAAGGAATGAATAATAATAATAATATGTTTTATTTATATAGCGCCTTTCAAGAACACAAGGACACTTTACATAATATTGACATTTACAAATATACAATCAGGATATAACAACATGAACAGGCAGACAGACAGTGATCATATTACATACGAAAGAAAACCAAAGTAAGGCATGCATGGATCTGAAATGTAAAGTATACGATCAGTTAACAGCGTAGTGTAAATAAATACGTTTTGAGATTAGTTTTAAAGTCTGGAGGGAGGAGACAGCGTGGATGTGTTGTGAGAGTTTGCTCCAAAGCTTAGGAGCTGAAATGCTGAATGCCCTACCGCCAACAGTAGAAAGCTTAAACATATGTACTGCGAGCAAGTTTTCAGAACTTGATCTCAGTGTACGGGCAGGGACATATGGGGTGTATTAATTCTGAAAGGTAACAAAGTTTTAAATCATGACAAGCCTTGAAAACTAGGTCAGTTATTTTAAAGTGGAATGCGATGGATAACAGGGAGCCAATGCAATTGCTATAGAATGGGGAGTGATGTGAGCTGATTTTTTTTGTGCAATGTAGGGCACGAGCAGCTGCATTTTTTAAACTAGTTGAAGGCGATTAATGGTTTAGTGGGTAGGCCGTAGAACAAAAAGTAACAATAGTCCACACATGAGGTTATAAAAGCATGGACAACAGTTTCAGTATCTTTGAGATTTAACGAAGGTCGTATACGGGGAATATTACGGAGATTAAAAAAAAACAGGATTTAACAAACTGATGTGGAGATCCATGTGATCCTGATGTGATGTTGGGTTTTCCCGTACATTACAATGTGTCGTCCTGTTTAATTTTATATATTTTTTAAAGGTGCTGTATGGAGTTTTTCTACTAAAATGATCCATTTTTTATTACCTGTGTGTGAAGGGGTTGTAATCTCACAATAAAATGATCCACTTGGAGGTTTTGCTATTACCTCTGAAAGAAAGTATTCCTATTTCTAGTGAAGTGTCCGGGTCGGATTTGCCCCAAAATCCAGTAACGTGACTGAGACCTGCATGCGCGCTCCTGAGCGTCTCGCCTCTCTACTGACTTTGTACTCAACAGCGACGACACTGCAACTTTATGACATGGAATCTGCTAATACTAGGAAACGACTATCACAACACAGACTCCAACACAAACTCCACATAATAATAAAAAACAAAAGAAGCATGCGCACGGGCACTCGCTTGTAAACGTATTGGGTTGCAATCTGAAACATCACCGCTAGATGCCGCTGAAAACTCCATACAGCACCTTTAAGCAAAAAATAATGACCATCATACATTGTTATCATGATTTACAGAAACCCACTGAAATGTCATTCAGTGTAACAGTGTATTTACAACAAGAATAATTTGATAACAAATTAAAAGACTATATTATATGATCACAGTGCAACCCCTAATAGGCCTACAAGTTAATTGTAATTTTTTTATCTTTATTCTTTGCCACTATCCTTCAAAACACTATGTTTTACTCCTATTGTTCTCATCTATTTTTAACTACTACTTCAAAAGGGCTTCATACAGTTTACACCAAAACTTTCTCAGCATGATGCCAATATATAACTTTACACTGGACTTCAAGCAACATGGATTCTGTGCCTCTCCTCTCTTCCTCCAGGACTCTGGGACCTTGATTTCGGAAATGAGATGCAGATAATCAGAATAATGCAGAGATTGAAATATCTCACTTTGCATGTAATGAGTCTATATGATATATTAATTCACCTGTTAAGTTGAATTCTTGAAATAAATCAACTTTTTGACGATATTCTAATGACCAGCAGCACCTGTACTAGAAACTTTCTGGCAGGTGTGTTGGACCTGGTTGGAGCTAAACTCTGCAGGACAGCGGCCCTCCAGGACCGAGTTTGGTGACCCCTGATCTATTCCATACGGATATATATTTGGACATAAACAAAGACTACTTTCTGTCAAAATGTAGATTTTACTCTTTTTGTAAATGTTGACTTTTCTGGCTCAAATAACTGGTGAACAGTCTGTTCTCTCTCTCTCTCTCTCTCTCTCTCTCTCTCTCTCTCTCTCTCGCATAGATCCAGTTAATTTAGTGCACTGACAGCATAGTTTTATATAATTTGTCTAATAATTAAGTTAATAAAAATAACTTAAGGTTTATATATATTTTAAGGTGACGTAGTTACATGTTACTTTATGTTACTACATGTTACTTCATGTTACTACATGAAGTGTTGAATTATGGGTAAATTATGCATAATTACAGTAACTAACCCTAAACGTTACTCTATAGTAAGTACATGTAGTTTATTAATAGGGGTGCACAGTCGATCCGTGATCCGCACGGACCAGGCCCCACGGTTCGGCACACATGTTATTCGCGGATTAACGGCTAAGTTTAACCATCATAGAGTAAGTTTATCGTTTGGCTGTGTTTTGTCCTGCCAATTTACACATTTAAATCATTTTAAACGCGGGAAGAAGAGGCGAAAACCTGGACTCACACGCTGTTATCTTCTGATAACGCTGTTATCACAGCCGCACACACTTGAAGAGAGAGAGAGAGAGAGAGAGAGAGAGAGAGAAGAGATTTGAAAGTAAGTGCCCATAACTGTCCTATGTAAAAAACAATGCAGCTTTAATATATAAAGAGGGTAAAGGAATTAAGGAATTTAGGAACTGTATTTTTTATAATAACCCTAACCCAATAATTTTTTTTAGAGAATCTACTTTATCACTTAGCTCATTTACTGAATCATCATTATTAAATTTGTTACACTGTTGTTGGGTGGATCAGATTAAATATAATTATTTTGAATGCGTCTGACGAAGTTGACAAATTAAGTTATGAAGTGAATAAATGTACATTTTAAGAAAAAAAAATTCACTTACATGGTTCATTAGCCAAGACCTTTGTCTACCAAATATATCAGTGTATAGTAATTATAGTAAAACTGAAGTCTATATTAATAACACTTCTAACTAACTTATTGTCCCTTATCTCAAGAGTCAGTGATGCTGCTTACGTATTTAAGCTTGGTATGTTATGTTTTTTTTAAAGTTACAATGGAAAAATTCGGACCATTACGCTGAATGAAAATTGTACACTTTGGAACATTATTTTGTATTATTTGCGTGTAATATGTTTTTTAATATATTATATATAATAACTTTAGTAAATTTAATTTGATTCAGAAATCTCGTCTTTGACCCAAATATTCAATTCAAATTTATTTGTATAGCGCTTTTCACAATACATATTGTTTCAAAGCAGCTTTACAGAAAATGCATTTCAAAAATGTACAAAAAAAATACAGTTAGTTAATCATAAATTTAGGGCATAACATATCGCCGGCGTTGGGTCGTCTCTTCACAGGCGTCGAGTCGTCTCATCACAGGCGTTGGGGCATCTGAAGTCTCCATGAGAGGCTGGATACATAACTGGAGCTGACGAACTCTATTTGAGTGTCCCGAGATAACAACAAAAAAGGCAGATGGGACATAATTAGCGTAGCTGCTGTTCATAATATGAATGCATTTGATCTGATTTAACTTTAGTATAAAAGGTCACTACTAAAAGGTTAGTATAAATATCATTGAAAGACTTGAAAACAGACACAGTATTTTTTATGGCAGCAGAATATTCATTGGATGCACTCACGGACATCTGGTAATTAAAATCAAATGGGACCTTTTCATGTAAAACCACATAAAGGACACAAGGTGTCACTGTAGCTATGAGAAAGCAACAGAAGCTCTTCAAGAACACATAAATTACTTAATAAACAGTCTTCCTATTGCATTGACCTACAATCATAGTATCAACTATGATTGTAAATCAAACACCTCTATAAATAACAAACATTTGAGCTAATTTATACTGTTTTGCTAGAAAGAATGTAGACTAAAAAGTCTAATAAGGCTAATAAAAATGATAAAAATGTGAATTATTATAAGTGTATGTACACAACTGTTCAAAAGTTTTCAGCAAAGATTCAGATTTTTTTTAAGTTTCGACTAAAAATATTAAGCAGCACAACTGTTTTCAACATTAATGATAAAAAATAAATGTTACTTAAACACCATACATCAACATATTAGGATGATTTCTCCATCACATAAATTACATATGAATAAATTACATTTTAAAATATATTAAAAAAGAAAACAGTAAGTTGGAAAATATTTCACAATATTACAGTGTGTTTTTATCAAATAAATGCAGCCTAGGTAAGCATAAGTCATATTTAAAAAATGTAAATGTGAATTGGAATATAATTCAAAAGCCTCATCCTTCTAATACATCTACAAATGTCCAATTTGTTTCAAGAACCCTAATAAAAGAACTTAAAGGTTCTTTTAAGGTTCTTAAAATAACCTTATGTTTTTCTGTACTGTGGGGACCAAATGAAATGTGTGTGTGATCTTGACGTGTAGGGACCAGGAAAAAAGGAGAACAGGTCTATAAATGTTTGAAAACGTGCATGCGTGTTGATGGAGGAAGGTTGTATATTCATTTATTACTGTTTATTTCCTCATGCCAGAGGTAATCAGTGACAGGATTACTGCTAACTGCCACCCAGTTAGTAGTGTGAGTGAAAAGAGCCCACCAGCAGAACAGCACAGCAGCAGAGGCAGCGACTCCCTCTGTGGGTCTGGCCACGCAGCTCGCCCAGGAGGCTCTCTAATCTAACTCTGAATGAATACAGTCTGTGCCACTGACTGCCACATCAGAGCTCAAGTGTTGGCCAGAGTGGATGATCTAATCGTTTCTCTTGGAGGTGTTGGGATAGCAGAAGAACGAGAGAGCGAGCGGGTGAATTAGAGAGAGAGAGAATGGGTGTGGAGAGTGGAGACCACCCACCCGGCGAATTCAGGATTCGGGAGGCCCAGACGTGGAGCTCCATTCTATGACCCTCTGTGCCGCCCGGAGCTCCAAGCTGGACCCTTCGCAATTGTGTTGCCGCCCCAATGTCCCCCAACCCCCACCTCTTTGCCTCCCTCGAGCTAACACAGGGAGAAAGAAGGGGGTGGTGGTAAACAGCCTGTCCCTGTCATTCCCTCGCTCTCTCTCTTCTTCACAGTACAATGGGAGGGAATGCAGTGGCTGAAGCACTTTTAGAGTGGCCAAATGCTGCAAAGGCTGAATGAAACATCTGTGGAGGCTCATAGCCTAAGGGGGAAATACTATTCTGTTGTGCACCAAACTGGCAACCTGTTTTTTCTGACCTTTTTTATTTTTATTCTTTTTATCTTGGCATATGTGAGCATACTGTATAAGAGATTTTTACAAGGGTGCGAAAGATGTCTTTTTATATGTTTTGTTGTTCGGTGGGCAGATTCCAACATATGTTTTCCACATTATCTTAAATTAATACATATTAAAAGCTGTTAGAGAAATGTAATGATTTTGTGAAAGTTGTAAACTAGAAACACTGAAGGAAATATTATTTGAGAGAGAGAAAAATAGGCAAAATTGCCAAAGAATGTACAATAATCAACTTTGTGCCATTTTAAACTTTTTTTTAAGCTTATGTTAAGACTGAGATTTCTGTGAAAACCTGTTTAAATGTAAACACTGAAACCATGTGGTTTGTCTCAAGAAATGTTTTTCATAATAAAAGCATTCAACTTATAATCATATCCTTATAAAGGTATCAAAAATTAATTGTTTTTTGTGTGCCACAGAGCCTTTTCCCATAGACTTTAAAGCATTAAATACTACCTCTCTGAAGCACCTCTATGATACATACGATGCCCAGACATCCATCTGCAGTTTTAAAGGGGTCATGACATGTTTTTTTTTATTTTATTATTATGTTCCCTTAGGTGCAATTATAGTATTACTATAGTTTTTTTTACAAAAATTTTTTAAAATATAGTGATTTATGACCTTTTCCCACCCTGTTTCTCATCCTCTGATTCAAACAGTCTGTTTTGGGGGTGTTTCCCCTTTAAGAGTTCAGTGTTAACGCCCACTGTTATGATTGGCTAACGTCAGTGACTATGCATCAATTATTAACACCCCCAGCCAGAACCTGTGCGGATTCGGCGCAACTGTTTAATAGCGGGTGATGCATGCGAAGCGATGGCTCTTGCAATGATAAAACCTTATTTGTTTGAGCCGGAATCAGATGAGGAATCAGAGGAAAATGAACCATCACCACAACAACGAAGACTGGATCAGCCCATGTCCACATGGAAAGTGAAACTATTTTGAATTAATAAAAAAAAATTAACCCGAGACACTTGAAAACGGATTATTGTTGCATAATTATCCTATAGCTTCATTTGCTAACAGTTTAACATTATTTAATTCCAATGACATGATAGGGTGTACCACGGACAAAAATGCATGCACAGACAGGCCATCTTTGAAGATGCAGCATTGATAAAGGCAACATTTTTAATTTTCTATCACATGTAGGCCTACTAGAAAGGCAACATATTTTCAAGATTCTCTTATACAAATGTGTTTATATTAGCCATGGTAAAAAGTAAGTTTGCGTCGTCGTTATTGAGCCCAGAGAATAGTCGGCACGGACTTATCTTTGAGCAACAGTTTTCTGGCAAAGCCAAGCATCATATTGGGATTTTTTCCTCAAAACAGTCATCCTTAAATGTATAGAACACTGCCGTGACTGGGACGTCCGCAAAAAATAAAGTGCATCCATTTTTCCCTGACGACTGGATCTTTCAGCGTATTTAAAAAGTAGTTTAAAGTTTTAAATACATTACTTACAGTTTGCGTCGTCGATGCTGAGCCCAGAATAGTCGGCACGGACTTATCTTTGAGCAACAGTAATCTGGCAAAGCTCAAAACAGTCATCCTTCAAATGTATAGAACAAACGCTTAAACTAACACTGCCGTGACTGAGACGTCCGCAAAAAATTAAGTGCATCCATTTTCCCTGACGACTGGATCTTTCGCAGCGTATTCAAAGATGTTGTTTGTCCACAGCAGGAACAGCACATCTGCGGCATCGTAATTTCCGTGTACACAGATCCACTCGCTGTCCGTCGACTGAACACTTGAGGCGCGCGGCGCGCGGGCACGACAATGATACGAAGTGAGCGTAGTTGTCTTGCGCTTTAAGCGTAGTTGCCTTGTGCCTGGAGGCGGTCATATGCAAACGCTGGTACGTCACTTCGTACCGTGACGTCACTTCTTACCATGGATCCAGAACGAGCTGTATTTAGAGCTTGATTAAATAAATGATTCGTTTATAATGGGGAGGACGTCTTAAGCTATGAAACTTGCAGGACGTTTTAATGGTACAAAGACCTCTTATATACCAAAAGATCCAGGCAAATTTGGTTTCTCATGTCATGACCCCCTCATGTCATGATCTGTATTGTTTATCAGATGCTTGTACACAATGGATCTTGCAAAAGGAAAATGCTTTTTTCTTGATTTAAAAGCATACCTATAATGTGTTTAATAATTGTATTTTCATACTTTATTAATGATCAATGCATCATTTCTAAATGAAGTATAGCATTACTTACAAACCTGTTATTTAGGAGTTTTCAGTGGTTCATAAAATCACTTAGAAAGTGTAAGTAAATGATTAATAAAATATTTAAATGTACATTCATACATCTTATTATTCAGACATGTAGTAATAGTTACTTTGTGTGTTAGTAAATGCTTTATTAACATGTATTTCTACTGTTATTCAGGGTTAATGCAGGTAGTTATAAAGCATTTAGTAGTGGTTAGTTAACTATTTTTGTGATCTCATCTAAAGTGAGGACTATTTATGCCTTGTAAAGCATTTACAAATGAGATTTAAAGGCTTTTAATAATTCTATGTTCTGTATCACTGTGTTGTTGTTGTTGTTGTTTTTCAGTTTAGAAGATAAATAGCATTTCAATCTCCATTGTAAATGCTTTACAAGGCATAACTAGTCATCACTTTATATGAGCTCACAAAAATTGTTAACTGACCACTACTAAGTGCTTTATAACTACCTGAATTAACCACATTTACTTACACTTTCTAAGTGATCGTATGCATCACTGACAACTCCTAATTGAAATAATGCTATACTTAATTTAGAAATTATAAATTGATCATTAATAAAGTATGACAATAAATTAAACGCATTATAGGTATAAATCAAGAACAAAGCATTTATAGCTGTATTTATAAACTGCTTATTAATGTCTATTAATGCTTTATAATTATGAATTAACTGTTTACTAATGCTTAATTAATGATTAATAGTGTGCAGTTATGCAGTTAAAGTGTTACCAAAAAGGGTTATAGTAGTTTATTTCTGGGGAGTATATACTCCATCCATATCCACAGTTAAAAACTTTTTTCCAGTACCTTTTGTGATTCCTTCATCCTTTTTGTCGATTCTTCCTAGAAGTTATACCCCCATTACAGAAAAAAATAAACTGTCGTGTTCGGCTTAATGTTTCATAAATTTGCTTTGGGTTCGGCTTTGTAACTAAAGAAAAAAAGAAACGGACTTCGGGTTCGGGCTCAAAATGTAACCGCACCGGTTGGGTCGGGTTAAATGATCTCAAGTACTAACCGGGTTCAGGCTTCAGTTTAAAGAGCGTGCAGATCTCTATCCTCCATGTACTCTATGTACTAATTGACAATAGCAATATACACCGCTATTAAATGTTTGGTTCCATAATAAATGAAAATGTGTGTAAGATTGTAGTGTTGTTTGAAATACAGGTGAAACTCAAAAAATTTTAATATCGTGCAAAAGTTAATTTATTTCAGTAATTCAACTTTAAAGGTAAAACTAATATATTAGACTCATTTCATGCAAAGTGAGATAGTTCAAGCCTTTATTTGTTATAATTTTGATGATTATGGCTTACAGCTATGAAAACCTTTTCACAATATTCTAATTTTGAATTTGGGGTTTTCATAAGCGGGGTTTTCATTTGAATACATCAAATTTAAGTTGTCATTCGAAAATGCTTATTGCCGTAGACCTGGTCCTAAAATTTGAAGCCAAAGCCATAGATTTATAGATTGATTGATTGTGTAATAGCACATTAGATTCTTTACTAAAAAGAGAATAATAAATTCTTAACTGGTTAACAGAGGTTAACTAAATAAAACAAATGTATGAATTTGTTGTTTTTTTCACACACAAAAAAACTTCTCCAAGTGACTTGGAGATGTTGCTACAGTTCTTATGGATTTTGTCTGTTTCAGTTTCTTCCTGTCTCTTCATGTAAAAAAACTAGATTTTTACAATTACTGGCTAAATTAATTTCTGAAAATTTAAATAATCTTTTCCTACTGGCACATTGAAAAAAAATATAAATAACTATCTTAATACATTTGTGTGTGTGCGTGTGTGTGTGCGTTCGTGCGTGTTTAATGGTGTTTGATAGTCTAGTCTAGCAAAGGTATTACTGTGTAGGAACCTGTTGTTGGGGCTCGAGTCTGCATCTGTATAGCCACTTAAGATGAGCTCAGTTTGGTAATAGCTGAGGTTTGAACTTACAAGGCTTCTAATGCCAAAAGGTCAAGAACTGTGAGCATTCAAACCTCTGGCCTGCTGCCACTCTTTTATCCCCCCTCTCTATGAAAGCTTCCTGAGGGCTTCATTTGACAGACACTCTCTGCAGTGCCTGTATAAATCATTGTTCACATTGTTTCGCTTGCTTCTGCTTATATGCAACGCTCTGTGAGTCTCCTACTCAAGCAAAACTATACGAAAGAGAGATTTAATTTGCAGGTGGGTTATTGGGGAAACGTAAATCAAATGCTTCGTAGCTGCTGTTTTGCTTGCTAATGGTGCATTGCGGTTGAAGATTGCATTAGCTGTGGCTGAATCTACTTGTGTGATCTTGCAGCAGCTCTCACATCTTTACCAGACAAACCCGATTGACCATTTATATAATTGTCACATGTGGTTTGTTCAGCACTTCAGCACAAGTAATTTGTAAGTTACAAGAGGTTGTCTTGAAGAATGTCCAGGAATATAAAACATTTTTTCTTAAAGACCACACAAAACACATCCTGTTTACAATTAATACTTCCACAAAAACACCCATAAAACAATTTCCAGAGAGGCCAAAGAAAAGACCAAAAGATCAAGCAAAGGATAAATGGATCTGGAAGTTTGAAGTGAAGAGATGCTCGTTTTGTGTTGTGTGTATGCTTTTCTTTCCTTGAACTTTCTGGATGTCTTAATGGCATACCTGTATAGGAGACCAGGGCTAGTTGTCATACATTTTACGAATCCAGTTAAATGATTAATTATTAATATTATTAAACTTAAGGGGACTGAACCAGGTCTATTGTATTAAAATTGATCATTGTTGTGTATGTTTAATCACAAGGCCCTCTAGGGACAAAGGGCTAATGTAGAATCCAGTTAGTGGGACCAGATGTTTCAGGTTTCCAGGAACAGTCCCTGTATTTGGTGGCATGTCCTCAAAAGGTTTTCTGGAAGGTTCCACCATTGCCTCATCTTTTCCATATTTATAGTGCATATTTTTTTTGTTTTATTTTTTTAACTGTAATGTACCATTAATCCAAATGAATCCAATTCAATTTTAGAATCTGAACATTTTGTTTAAATGTACCCTAAACTAAATCTGATTGACATATTCCTTTATATGAGCATTACAGTACATGTATTTTGAACAAAATTTCAATGCATATGCAGTGTCCAATTGCTGCGTTCAAAAACGTAGAAAGCACCGCATCTGTCACCAGAGCTACCGTAGCATAACTGCCATTTTTGACTTGATATATCCACAAAGAAAGCTGACATCTCAGAGAATATGCCAATTAGTATTTTTGTCTTATTTTTGTTTTGTAAAGTTTGTAGTAAATATTCAATCTCCTCCGCTGACCAGTTTGTAAGACACAAAACGTACACATATTCGTCAGATGTATTTAAACATCATGGCACTGCATATGTGCAAGGTATATTCATATTCAAGGGTTTACATGACAAACCCATGGCAATATTTCCCTGTTAAATAGATCATTCAGGATCTACACAAACCCTTTCATTCGAATTGATGAAGATGTTTACATGAAGGCTTTTCAGTCCTATAGACGGATTATTTGATTGCATGTAATGTCATTTTATTATTTTCTTAAATATGCATTCCTGGTCTTATTGTGCAATAATGATGTGTGTACATTATTTTAAGAAGAAAAAAAAACTGTCTCTGTAATCTTTTTTTGAAAATGTAATAAATATAATAATCAGATTGATCGATTATTATCAGTTCATCGTTCAAATCAGTTCAATCAGTTCATCGTAGATCTGTTGATTATCTTATGAAATATATTGCATTATAAGAAAAATGTGTAATAGTTATAATCTTGACATTATAAAACAGTAGAATATACAATTTAAAATGAAGTAAAGTACATGAATGTCTATAGTTAATGTGATGTTTCTCTGCTAGGACACCTGAGTGAACTTGAGGTGAACTGACTTCATACAAACCCTAAAAATGGCTATGGGAACAATTTGCTGGCAAACATCTCAAAGAAAAGTTAAGTTAGAAAAGGTATACCATCATTTGTTCGCAAATGCCACTTTGTTTTATATTATCCATTAAGTGGACTTAATTGTGCAAATGATTCTTGTGATGTAGATTGAAATTAGTTGTATGCTGAGCCTCTTAAAGGGCACCTATTATGGAATTTTGAAATGTACCTTTCATGTAGTGTGTAACATAGATCTAAGTGAACAAAAACATCCTGCAAAGTTTGAAATATGAAAGTGTATAAAGTTATTGTCTTTCAAAAGTAAGAGTCGACTCGGAGTCATTTTTATGAATCGTTAGAAGACCGAAGCTTTTTCTCTGACTAGATGACAACTTGTCAAGTTATTTGAATACGATACGCCCACTTATTGCGCTCCAAGGCCAGGGAAAACTTGAAAACATCAGGGCGACGAGACGCTGTGTTCTGAAGTGCGACTCAAAAGCCAACTTTTTTCATCTGCCCAAGGAGCATTTGAAGACTAAGTGGCTACAATTCATATATATAACTATACCACAGAAGTATAGTTCGAGCCTTGTTCGCGCCATTTTGAAGACGATTGCTTTACCAACTTAAATGCAATCAAACTTGGATTCGCGAGCCGGCTGATATTGAAGGAAGGTTCAGTTCCAAGTGTATTTGCATCAGTTTCCTCCTCCGTATAACAACCTGTAAGTGTTATTAATAATTGTTGCTTTTATGTTTTATGTAGCATGCTTAATAATTATTTTGTTTGTTGTGTAAGCACCGTTTAGCTTCTAGGTCTTCAATGACAATTGTATTGAGATATGTGAAGTGTTTGTCGTTGTTTTCGGGGTTGTCTTAAAGAATGGAGTAATACCTCGTAGTAACGTAACTGCATTT
Organism: Phoxinus dragarum; assembly: GCA_033366665.1. Classification (NCBI taxonomy): domain Eukaryota; kingdom Metazoa; phylum Chordata; class Actinopteri; order Cypriniformes; family Leuciscidae; genus Phoxinus; species Phoxinus dragarum. The sequence goes on along the minus strand of JARPMJ010004820.1, from coordinate 45,333 downwards.
TTTTTATTTTTTTTAAACGTTATGTTTATGCATCGGGCTAATGCAAACAAAGACTGATTGTGCTTTTACAATATGAACTCTGGGCTATGCTCACTAACATAACATTCAATTATTTATCTTATTTTTAGTTTTTTACTACAAACTACAAAGCAGTGGACTATAATCATTATTATAACACGATTTAATTGATAAAAGCATCATTGTACTCCGTGTTAAACAATAAGTATTATCTCTGTAAACACTGCTGGGTCATCTGACCAATCAACGCAGATTAGCGTCGCGCAAAGGAGGGGTTTGGAAAAATGAGTCTTTGAACGAATCATTTGGGAGTCGGTGAGCAAATCAGGTAAAAATAAATCCATATTATACGACAACAAAAGTGTTTTTTTGCATGTAAAACTGTTGTTGGGGACTCCCAAAACAACATTAGGAACATTTTAAATGTCATAATAGGTGCCCTTTAAATACTGATTTTTTTTACAAGAATGTATGATATGGGATAAGTGAGGATGAGTGGTATATCTGTCTGTAAGAACATGCTTTTACTAAGGTTTTACTCTAATGCATCACTTCAAAACATGTCAGGACAGGATCTCCACATGACCTTGTTATTCAAACAGTTAAACTAAATCCAGCATGTGTACCTGGCAGCGGGTAATACAGCTGAACGCTGACTGTAAGTTCATTCATTAGGGATGGAAGTCCAAAAGAGTTCTTTGGTCTCAATGGGAGTCCACCTGCAGAAAACAAACTCACAGGCTGAGGTTCACAGGAGGTACGCAGATGTTGCACAAGTTTCTCAATGTGAGGTGGGTCTTGGACTCAAAGATAGCTTGCTGCATATGGCACTAATGCTGGAACCTGACATCATTTCCAGTCTGAAATATGTGTGGCCAGACAAAGGAGACAGCTAGATAAGTAAAAAACAACTGAACTTCGAATGCCCAAAGGCCATGCTAACAATAGCCATGAAATCAAATGTGTTACACATTTGTACTGACTGTGAGTACTATCATATGTGTGTTGATGAGTTATTGATATTGTTTGTGTTTTTAGTCAAATCACTGCTGGTTGTTTTATGTCCGGCTGCCGTCCTGCAGTTTTTTTAAGTCAGCTTTGGTGCTCAACCATTCCTTCAAAGATTGTTTACCTCAAGTTAACCCAGGCCATATGAATATTTTTATGAAGAAGAATCCCTAGGTCTCCATGATTTGGTTTGTGTATTTAGTCAAATCACTGTTGATTAAGTCTTGCTCTTGTCTTGTTGGTTTTCAAGACAGCAATGTCTCCTTTTCCATGATTAAAAGTATATACCCTGGAAAATTTATTAGTTCTCAAAGACAATTGTTTGTGACTTTGTATGCCTTGACTAGAAGCAGAGCTGGTTGTTATGCCTAAATTAATTTCTGAAAATGTAAACCATCTTTTCCTACTGGCAAAGTGAAAAAATTCTTAAAACCTATCTTAAAACATTTGTGTGTGTGTTTGTGTGTGTGTGTGTGACAGTGTATAATGCGCACGCTGTGTGGTTGCTGCCACTGAGGTATAGCCCCATCGATCTAGCCTGTGACGTGGTTGTGTATGATTTGGCAATAGGGGATAGCCTATACGCTGGTGAAAATCGGGCCGTCTCCCCGAATTTTTTAAACATGTTTAAAAATGATCGGGAGGTCAAGAGGTTCTTGTAACGTGCTCGGCTCGGCTCGGCTCGTAATTCCTCTCACACGCTGCGAGCCGCGACCATGCGAGCATCACCGATTTCCACTCGATTTCTCCCGAGTTAAAAAATGATCTGCGAGCTCGTAAAAACAGCAAAAATCGCACCGTGTACGCCCGCCTTTAGTCAAGTCATCGTCCCCCCACCCCACCCTCGGGGTAGTTTTTGTTGTTCTGCTTTGTTTTATTATAATTAAAAGCCCTTCAACTCCTGCACTTGAGTCCTCGCTCCTTTCACCATCTCCACACCTGACAGATATTAAAGTGGAAATTAAGCATTCAATCTAATTAACATTATTTAGTAAATGGATTTGGGCTTGACAGTGTGAGCATTTTGTGACTAAAAGTAGTTCTGTTCAAACTGTAAAATATATTTAGGAGTACGTGTGCAAATAAAAAGTCAGGTTTGTCAAATTTAAGGTAATTAAAAAGTCTTAAATATCTTAAATGGTATAACAAAAGTTGTAATTAACATTTTAATAGGTCTTAAATTTAGGGCCAGAAAACCAAAATCACGATATGGCTTAATGTGATTATTGGTAGTGTACACTCCTGCGCTGACCCCTCAATGCTTCCCCTCTCAGCTCATCATGCTTATTATGATATAGCTAGATGGCTAAGTGATTGACATAACAGCACGAGCATCGCTGTCCCCACTGCCGCCCGGCTACATGGGCCAGCTCGTTTGTGTAATATACTACTCATTAGAGCACTTGCTCAGCTGTTACCCCATTATGCATAATTTTGTATTAAGTTATCAAAGCTGTGATGGTTAAACCAGGTCCTGTAGACTGGGCTATATGCTTAGCTTGAGCACCAATATCATTGCTGCCCTCCTATATGACTCGGTATGATATGTATGTTTGTGTAACTTTGTGCAACTTGACATGGCTCAACAGTCCTTTTCTAGTGCATCTTTCTTCATTTCCAAACAAGTGTGTGTTTACAGTGCAGAAATGCAAACCCTACTTCGCTGGCCAACGGAGCCAACCAACCCCATGATGTCACAGCACAGTCACATTTTTTAATTGTTACATTTATCATGTTTGTTATAGAATTTTGTATTAAAGGGATAATTCACCAATTAGCATTAAGCTTTGTATCAGTAGAAAACCTGAAGTATTTTCGAATTACTGTGCTTCCCTGCCTCATGTCCCCCTAAAACGAGAGATTTATGTATTTTTTGTCTGGTAAAAATCCAGAGGCTAAAAACTACAGCCAGTAGTAGGTTTTCAACCTGCCCATAGTGGGTGGGATGTCACTTACAGAATGTACAAATAGTGTCAGACATCTTTTTTTTTTAAGCTAAGCTAACAGGCTTTTGCTCTGTGGAGAAAGCTGAGTAGTAGGGGTGACCATAAGTCCTCTTTTTCCCAGACATGTCCGGCCGGGACTGCCTGGGCTCTTCCTTCTGACCGCCAAGCAGGTCTTGCTTCTCTGCTGCAGCAGCTGCTCCGGCCGCCTCTTGTTCCTCTATCATCCGCAACTCATCCTCGCTGTATTGCGGCTCGTACAGGTAGCCACGAGCATTGGATACGCGCGATCGTCCAAAATATCCGGTATTCGGCTTTTGCTTTCTACAGTCGTCATTCTAACCACTCTGGCGGAAGGTAGTTTTGAAGTTGATATGACAGAAGGGGATTTCGAAGATCTGTTGCGAGAATCTGATGCTCGTGGCTACCTGTACGAGCCGCAATACAGCGAGGAACAGCTGCTGCAGCAGAGGAGCAAGACCTGCTTGGTGGCCAGGAGGAAGAGCCCGGGCAGACTCGAGCTGGGGCGGACTGGTGGTGTCAGTGCTCTCGCTGTGCGCCTATGGACCCAATTTAAATGCACATTCATCTTTCCAGCGGTGAAGTATCCCTTTAAGTGATGACTTAATTGCTCTTCTTTAAAATTTTTTTTAATAATTTTATCATAAAAGAATTAATCTTGGGCCACATTTTGTGGGACCTCAGGGCTAAAGTTAACTGACACCTTCTATTGTTTAAAATGGCACTGAAACCATATGCCAGGGACACTGATTATATATATAAATATGAATCTGATCAAATTTTTGAGGTTTATGCTTAACACGAGAAAATAAAAAACATACAAATAAAATTGGCAAAAGGGGGAGAAAAACACAATTCAAGATATTTTCTCTGAAAGCAAGGCTTGTTATTTTAGACAATTCTCAAGTATGTATCTTATTTAGATATTTTTACTGGAAAAATAAGACTAATTATTGACTATCTTTCCCTGTCCCTGCATGAAATGTAGATCCAGTTTTATGCATTATTAAAATAGTTTTTTATTTTATTCATAGTCTATCCATGTAAATAATTTATGTAAATTGTGAAATTATTTTACTGTTAATTCCCACACATGTTAATGTTAATGTAATGTAAGGAACCGGAATGAAATGTGTCAAATACTGTAAAGAACGTGGCGCAACATTCCAAGCGCCGCAACCCTGCCACAACGTCACCAGTTCCTGGAGCTCTTTGATCTCTCAGATAAGTGCCATACCTAATCAGGTTAAAGCACCGCATGCCACAGAGGAAGGAAATTCCAGTCATAATGGCAACGTATCTGTTCCGCTCTTGTGCATCACATTCCTTGGGCTAATTAGGAGTAAATATCTGACCCAAGGACCGTTCGTATTAGCCCCCCACCAGTGTGGTCCATCTGTTCCACTCGCTTAGCTTTTTTTCCGCTTCTAATTTGCAACACAGATGACACAAAACATAAGGAAGCTCTCCATGGCTTGCTCTCTCTCTACCTCCCTCCCTCCTTTTTCTTCACTTTTACTCACTCTCATGCTGCTCTCTTATTCTTTTCAGCCTCTTTCACTCACAGACATTAGCCCAGATTGTTACGGCCAGGCTATCAGTTATTATCCAGCTCCAATTATATGCTGCCAGTGACCCAAAGGGTCAGCCCAGCATGTGGCTCTCCAACATACTCCAACATTTCTCCCGTACTTTAGTCGTATGCACATCCCTCTTTATTGGGGTTGCCAACCAAAGATACCATCTTTCTTTTACAGAATCAGTGTCCTTGGCATGTGTTGTTAGTGCCATTTTAAACATTAGCAGGTGTCAGTTCACTTTAGCCTGAGGTCCCACAAAATGTGGCCCAAGATTGTTTTTTAATGATAGTATCATTTTTAAAAGAAGAGCCATTAAGTCATCACTCATACATACTTAATAGCTGAATGTGGTTAAGGATTGTCATTGATCCAAGGAAATAGCAGGGCATTTGGTTTTGTTTCTTGGTTCAGTTTCTATCAGCGTTCATCCAAGGTATGCAAAGTGATGCGGTGAGAATACAAGAAATCTGTTCTCTGGTATTTTACTATGAGGCACTTCCTGTCTTGCAAAGTTTCCACTTAAATTGTGACACTATCATGTTACATTATGGCAAACTTTGAAACTTTAACAACAATACATTTATGGTTCAAGTCCAGAGCCAGACAAATAACGTTAATCTTGTCAATAGAATTACTGCCAAAATTGTTTTTTTCCCATTTGTTTGTTAATAATAACAAAGATAGGACAAAAATTTTGTATCAGTTTGATTAAAAACACAGGTGTAATTTTATTATTTTATGAGCACAAGTTTTCAAAACAATGACTGTTTTAATATTGTATTTTGATGTTATTAAACGTTGATTTAATTGATATATAGTTAAATATTTGGTTATGTTTTACACTTTCTCATCAACTAATGTTATTTGTTTGTTGACTAATAGAATCATTAAAGGGATAGTTCACTTTGAAATAAAATTTTGGTATGTTTTAGCTTACCTCAAGGGCATCCAAGATGTAGGTGTCTTTGTTTCCGCAGTAGTTTCAATTTTTATATTTTTAGGTCAAACTGTTCTTGTCTGTCAGTCATATAATGCAGGTCTATGGTCACCACCTCAAAGAGCATGCACAGAGAAGTCCAAATTTAACAATTCCCCTTCGTAAGTATACATTGATGGCCTAAGACACGAAACGAGCTGTTTGTGTGAGAAAACGAACAGCATTTATACATATGTATGTATTAGTCCACAGACTAAGCCAGAACGCGCGCACACGTCACACATCAGGAAGCGCGTGCGCCCTCAGATCACTTGGACGTGGTTGTGTACAAGAGGTAAAAACTATATAAATACTGTTGGTTTTCTGTATAGTTCTTATTCGATCTACGTCATCAATGTTTGCAGCGGCCATGTTGTTGACATAGAAACCACGGCAACTGTCAGTCTGTCAACTGACAAGCGAGGCAGCGTCGGTATTATCCATGGTATTATCGCTGTTTTTTTTTTTTTTAAACAGCGCGATGGTGTGTTGTGTAATACACGGCTGTTCTAACAACAGCAATAAGAACCCCAGAGTTAGTTTTTATGCGATACCGACTGTCAGAAAACGTGAAGGGAAGGAGACAGAGTTGAGCCAGCGCAGGATAGACTTGTGGCTAGCTAGCCCATCGTAGGATAGGATAAATAGGCTAAACTTTCAGCCAACACCCCACAGCAAAATCTGTTCCCATCATTTTACCACAGGTAACGTTAGGCATATATGCCTCACAGCAAAGTCTGTTCCCATCATTTTACCACAGGTAACGTTAGGCATATATGCCTCACAGCAAAGTCTGTTCCCATCATTTTATCACATGTAGGCTAACGTTACAGTTTTTAGATAAATTAACGTTACCTCACAGCAAAGTCTCTCCCCATTATTTTATCACATATGGTTAGCTGTAAGCAGTGCCTGAAACTGCTCTTTTGCAGAGGAAGCTGCCATAAATTGAGACAATTGTTAAATTAGTATTAATACGATATTGTCCTTTGTGGGCTTAAGTTAGCCAGATCCCCAAAACACAGTTTATACCTACATGTACACTGAAAGTTTTCAGACATCAGTATCATGCAGTAATTTGCAGTTAGTAGTTACCGTAGCTTACCTATGAACATATAGGTCTGGCTAGGTAGGGAATTAGTGCTTGTATGATACTGTGTTATTTTGTTACAGTGCTCCTAGTAAAAGTTAGTCTGGAGGCCTGACTTGTATTAGGTGGAGGGTGAACAGTCCCTTTTGTGTGGATTTCTTTTAGGTAAGCCATCATATCTATGACAGCACTCATCCTGATTGGGCCGCCTCATTGAAGCTGGCAGGAGAGACAGGTCAGACAGTAAAGGCTGAGAGAGCAACAGACTTCACATCAAGAAAAGGATGTGTAATGGCCAGGTACAACAGGGTGCAGCAGCGAAGAACACAGGCATCAAGTTCAGGGAGTGTGGCACAGGAGCAAGACAGCCCAGGGATGAACACTACAGAGGCTTACAATGAGGTTATGGATGCTTTTGAGACTGTTGAGGAAGATACGTGCACATCTGAAGTGTGCTCCAAAATACAAGCTGATCACCAGAGACTGCTTACTGACAATATTACTCTGAAATGTCAGTTAGCCACAGAAAAGAGAAGCATGGACACACTCAGGGATGATGAGAAAAAAGTCAGATTTTATACAGGTTTACCCAGTTTTGCTGCATTAATGGTGCTCTATAATTTCATTGAAGGCTCTCTTACTGACAGCATTAAAACTTCACTAACCAAGTTTCAAAAACTTGTGTTGGTACTGATGAGACTCCGCCACAACTTCCCAGAAAAGGACCTTGCCTTTGCGCAGGCTTACTCAAGCTATTTACCCCCGGTGATTTCATCTTGGCAGACAGAGGTTTTAATATACAAGAGAGTGTAGGGTTAAAATGCGCAAAAGTTGTAACACCCAGTTACTCGAGGAAAGCTACAGCTGTCTGCTCTTGAAGTTGAGGCCACCCGCAAAATCGCACATGTCCGCATACATGTAGAAAGAGTGATAGGATTGGTGCGCAATAAATATGGGATACTGTCAGTGAAGATACCCATCTCCTACCTGGTTACATCAGGATCTGAGATAGCGGTTATCGATAAGATAACTACAGTGTGTTGTTGCCTTACCAACATGTCCTCCTCAGTTGTACCTTTTGATTAGATGTGTGTGGTTGTAAAACGGGTTGTTAATACATGTATAGTGTTACCTTAACATCTTAATCACAAAAGTCAGGTTCGGTATGGAATAAAACAAAGTTAATTTAATAGTCATAGAAATGGTACTGAATTTCATATTTTTTGTATTGAATGACAAAATACAGTGAACTGTGTAAATACAAATACACATACAAATTATAATAAAAATCTGTTACATCTAGGGATGTCAACGATTAATCGACGATCGATTAATTGTCGATAATACATTTAATCGATACAACTTCTCGATCATCGATTAAGCAGGTTCATGCGCGTGCGTGCTGCTCAACCGCGAAACAAAGTGAGCGTGTTTTGTTTGGGACCATTTTACACCTTCATTATGACTAAGTTTGCGTGTTCATTCGCAGCCTTTTGTTTTGTGCAAATGTAAGTTGTAATATTGTGTTTATTTTGTGTATGCCTATCTATATCTGATTTATCTTATTATTATTATTCCCTTGAATGAACGCTGTAGTGCGCGTGATCAGCAGCGCGCGCGGCTCAAACGGCACTGCACGACTAATAATGACTATTGGGAGGACTGTCATATTACATAACATTATAAAGAGAACAATATTGTAATAAAACATTGTGCATTATTTGAGTTTAGTTGCCGTGTCGCGTTGCTCCAGGAAGAGCGCGTCCACAACATGATCATTCTGAATGAATGGCACGTAACTTAGTTCAAGTTCACTTGTGCATTCGCGTCATTTTGTGCAGAAATAATTTGTAATATGTTTATTTTGAATATATATATATCATGAATCTCATATAGGATGCGTTTCTTTGAGTTAAATAACGCGCTAAGGTGCTCAAGTTTAGCTATTCATTCAGCGCGCACAGCTCAAACAGAAATGCACGACTAATAATAACGATGAATAATTTGGGACTGACATATTACACAACATGAGAACACTATTGTTTTAAATGATTGTGAATGCATTGGGTTTAGTTGCCGTCTTCAGTGCGGTGTTCAGGGAGAGCTCGTCCACAGTCACACATTCTGCATCTGAGGCGGCGCTGGTGACGCGTATAGTAGTCATTATATTTGATAATTAAATAATCAATGACATTGAAACATTCATCCATCGATCATGGGCATTTGTGAAAATTGACATCCCTAAACAACTGTTACAATAAAACATCAATTGAGCAATATAACATGCATTTTTATTCAGTATATAAGCAATATTTTGCTTTTTATGTTAAAGACACTATTGATACCGTGAGAAATTTTCATTCTCAGGAAAATAGCCGCTTATCAGTTAATCGTTAATCGATCGATAAGGTCAATCAACTAATGATTAATGAATTAATCGATAATTTGCATCCCTACATCAGAATCCTCATTTCATGTGTCATACTGTACCATCACACTTCAGCTCTACACACCAAACAGTACCATTTGCTCCCCTTATTAGGCATACGTTTCATGTTCATACATGAGAGATGGAACCATATATGAAGGCAGTCCTCACTGTGACAACGCACCACACGGTCACAAACTTTGTATGGTTGCTTACACACGCAGATGATGTCTGATGGGATTGGTTTTTCTCTGCTTTCAGAGGGATCCACTTCAGTCACATCAGCTGTGTCAGTCGGCATTGCTGATGGACATGGCCTTGAGAAAAGTTTGCCCACAAGCTCTGAGAGACGGGCTTTGGAAAAAAGATCCCTAGATTTTGACTTGATTACTTCCCAGAGTCCAATATCTGGTTCTGTCCTCTCTCTGTGTACATCATTTTCTGACCATACAACAAAATCAGCAAACTCCTTATTGCATACAAGCATCTATGTCTGGACCTGAAAATAGAAGGCAGGTGATTGTTTGAGCTGTAATTTGCCATTAGATTCCTCCAAACAGAATCTGCCATCAACACATTCTTTGAGGCTTATGCTATCATGTGCACAAAACGGACATTTAACCTCCACTACACCATCACCACAGCAGTCGCAATGTACTATCCCATCTGGTGTAGCACCTATGTGAGGCAGTTCTAGATTTATTACAAAACCACTGGTCTCACATCTGAAATTGGTGTGTGAATGCATTTGCTGACAATAACAAGTTAGTGCCTGTTGTTCATGATCACACCCCCAAGTGGTTGCTTTACTTGTAAAGCCTGCACTTAGAGGGTAACAAATATTTGTGATGGATTCTCAGGTGGTGTGGAACAAGCAGCTTTCATGCGTGAGGCTGTAATTCTGCTAGCCCTAAATCTATACCAGGCTTTACTTTTAGACTGTTCTCTTGTCTGCTGTTCTATTGTGTCAGCTTGCCTTTGAGAAATGTCAACTGCAATGGTACTACAGTGTAAGAGTAACTGTTCGCTTGTCATAGAAATGCACTGTTCATCAAATAGCTCATTCAGGGGCTGGCCAGTATCTGTGTTTGACACTGGAGCATAGAACTCTGCATAGTCTTTAATGGCAGACAGCAAGACTTGTTTATCACCTGTAGCATGCAGCTCTCTCAGGAAAGTAGCGATCTCAGCATATGTTGGCTCAGACACATCAGGTAGCTTTTGTTTGTCCTTGTATTGTATTGGTTTCCCTTCTGAAAATGTTGTGCCCAGTCTGTGTTTGATTGTAGCTTTTGAGTGAAAGTCAATGTTTTCTACTTCAAGTTACTTTTCCTTTGGTTGTCCACTTGGAAGTAACCAATATGCAGGTTTTTCTGTCACAGTTTGGGACTCATGGAGCAAAACAGCTGCCTTGATGAGCTCGAAAAGAACCGCTCCAACATGGCTACATGTCTCGCCTAATCCCGCCATGCAGGTGCAGTGTGCAGCCAAAATAATGCCATCCTTCTGGGCAGTAACCCATGGGCGCAGAGGTGGGGCACTTAAATTCTGACTGTGTTTAACCTATGAAAACACAAAAACACAGAATTGCATTCAAGATTTCAAACAAGATTCATGCATGACATTAATTCTGTAATTGTAAGTATGGTAGGTTCTACTCTTATCTTATGGCAAATTGCAGTTCAAACATTCACATGCCTAGGTTATTATTTTCACAAAACACAGTTTAAAAAGGTTTTCAGATATGGTGGTATAGTATCTGAAGCAGAAACAAAAATAAAGTATAATGACAACAAACGCAATTCTGCAGCCTTTTGCACCAGCTGTGTGTAGGTTCAAAGGTAGCTTAATTACAATGTAAACTATTACTAAGTTGTGATTTATGCTTCACTAAAATAAAATGTTGCACCATGGAGATAAGTTACAACATTACTCTGAGTAACAACTAGGGTCTGTGTAAATCATAAAATGTCACAGAATTATACTCACTAATCCTAAAACAGCTGTTTACCTGCATCTTTTTTATTCACTGAATGTTGTTTTGCACGTCAGTAATCCAGTAGACCACATTTATTGATATGGCTTTTCAATATCGATCTAGCTTACTACTGTGTGCTACGATGCCAATTGGCTTATGCCAGCCAGAACGCTAACGCCATGATGATGGACCTCTATCTTTGACCATTGATTGCCTTATTTGTGACTTGAAGTTATGCCCCAAGAAATCGTGGTGTAACTAATTTTAGTAGCTGATGTAGTTACAAACTAAGTAGTAGTTACTAAGCCTCTAGTGGCGACTTTAAGATATAACTTACACACAGATGAAGCAACCCTGTACTGGTATGCTAACGTTAGCTAGCAATCATCATCAGGTTATGCAAGTAATTTAACATTAAGCATAACATCAAAAAAACATTTTCATACCTCTGCGATCTCGACAATGTTTGACGATGTCGTTGGTGGAACAAAAGTAAGAAAGTTGCCGACTTTGCCAGAGTTGAAGTAGTTATATGACTCAAGTGACTTGAAGGCCTTCAGCTCCTGCGAAGTGTATGCGGATACTGTATGAACGAGATAGTTAGTTATAAATATCCGGATAAGTTACGGCTGACAATAAGGCAGATCTTTACTTTAGGCTATTGGGTCTATTTGATATGGGTCCACACCAATCAAGCTTATCTTCTCTTGATACCGTTGAGATGAAGCCATTAGGCTACTGCTCCCCTCAACTCAAATCTGCGTGCGGCTAGGGGCAGGACAGATGTCATGTCAACAATATAGCCGTGTTTAGCTACTTCTGGTGTTTGCGAATAAGGCCTATACAGTACAGCAGATATCAACTATGTTTTCCAGTTGAATGCTACTTAAAACAACACTATTTTAGGCTTGGGCTGTGACTCAAAGAGGGCAATTGAGCGACGGTGGGCAGTAAAGATGGATGAGGGAGACTGAGGTAAACTGAAATCACCACACAATGATTTGCTACCCTGTATTTATGAAGCAGTCATAATTTATGAGGCATTCCTAATACTACTGCAGTGGTCTTTGACAGCTGGCTGCCGATGAGTAATGGCCATGGATGGACATGGTGAAAGCTAAATGTTACATTATGCAGTTTACCACTTCATAGAAAATCTTAAGATGCCTGGTATGAAGTCCAAAGTATGCCATGAATTATGTTGAGCTGGATGTTGTAGATACCTCTTTGACTTTTACAATGTATGGACAAAGGAAGGAGACCACTTGATTATGAAATCAATAAATATTTTTTTTTAGAAATGGGCATGAATTGGACACCTATTAAAGGAACATTGTCTGTCATTATTTATTTAGTTCTTTTAAACCCTTAGAACTTTCTTTCTTGGAACACAAAAGGAGAAAGTTTGAAGAATGTATTAGTTTCTCCTTTCCATTCAATTACAATAAAAGGTGATTCAACTTAATTTGGTTCACAAAACCAATCTGAATGATTTGTTCACAAATCAGACTGATCCAGCGCTCAAGTTAATAATGTCATACATTTTGCTTTATGAAATTTGCTTTATAAGGCCCTTGACACATCATGGTCAGTCGGACCGTCTGTGAGCTTCTGCAGGGCTAGTTTCCTTTCGAGGTAACTCGAACTGCGTTGACTACGACACTTTGGGGAACGCCCTTAGCGTAACGCATCTGAAGTATGAATGAACTAATCCAATATTAATTGGTGCTGCGTCATGATGTAACATGTGACAGCATACACGGAAGCTACAAAGGGACGCCAGTACACAACAGAGTTAGCTTTTTGCTCTTCAGCAAGCGCTCTGTGTCAAACTGTCTGTCCTATTTGGTGTTGTTTGTCCCATAAGAATTGTCCCAAATAAAGGTCTGCATTGCAATATGGAATCTAGTGGATCTCGCATTTGCCGAGGCAGTGCGTAGATTACAGGTCTACTCTGCAATAAAGATTATGTGGTTGGGATCTCGCGTTTGCCGAGGCAGCGCGTAGATTTAGGTCTGCATTGCAATACAGAATCTATAGTGGCCCGGATCTTGCGTTTGCAGAGGCAGCGCGTAGCTCCAGCTCTCTTTTCTCTAAATATATATATACCTTTTCTCTATATTTAGCTCTAGCTAAATATATTGTGAAAGTCTCGAATCTCGCGTTTGCCGAGGCAGCGCGTAGATTACGGGTCTGCAATAAAAGGGACGCGCGATCTGTGAAACAATACTGTTTGAGTGCAAGGCATTCACAGTCAGCTCCTGAGGGTGCTGGCATTGTTCACTGAAAAATATCTCGACGCGTACATCCGTGCGCTGTCAAAATGTTTCAGCCTTGCAGCTGTTGACTTTCTTCTCGAGGGATGAAAGCCAAATACACTGTAATGGCTTGAACCAAGGCAGTGATGTAAATTACGAGACGGTATAAATAAATATTAAAACAGTATTGTCTGGTGATTATGGCTGTATTTAATTCTAAGAAATTAAAATGATGGAATATTATCTGACTTAAAGAAAGTTAGATATTTTAATTCAGCCTACCATTCAGACCATGTTACACTTATCAAGTGTTTATTGCTGCATTTTATTCAGAGGAATTAAAATGTTGAGCAGCGATCACACGCTGCTCTGTCTGCCCCACAGGCTTGCGGCCATGCAGTGTTCCGTCCGCACATCGAAACCGAAAACGAGACGAAAATAGTAGGGCTTGGTTTCTGTCCCAAGGATTTGACAGACGCCTCCCTCATGGCTGGGGCGTGGTCATGGATGGCAGGGCTCTGAGGAGCTTCCTCCCAGACCTCAGGGGTCACCACACAGACAATGTGTCGGTGGTCTCCCACTTGATTCATCAGGGGGTTTTGAAATAGCGCCCTCTACCCAGATTGGCGCATCAGATCCTCCTGTGGTCCCATGGAAAACTGTCTAGAATAAAGTTATTGTCCAGCTAAAGTTGGTTTTGATTGATTCACTTCTGTCGAAACGATCATTAGTTATTAACTTAGGGGCCGCTAACACGACACCGTTCTAACAGAAAACCCTTAATGCGTTCTGGCCGCTCATTTGCACAAAACAGTGCCTGGTGGCTCGAGAACGCAAACAAAGAAATAGGTTCCAAGGTACAAGCCTTGAAAAATGTATAATACAGAATTTTTTATAGCTTCCGTGTAGCCACGAGCAACGGAATTATAAAGGGAAGAGAAAGAGGCCTTCACAAGGGAAAAGTCTAGTTGACACTTCAGGACTGCGTTGTCGTCATGTCCAGGCGCAGGTCCTTCATCAGATCCGGATCCGGCCTGGATCCGGCAGACTGCGGTAAACCTCGGGATAAACAGAGAGATTCATATTTAACACAGTTTCACCCCAAAACGTCACATACTGACGGGTCTTGACCGTACGGCAACATACGACGAAAAGGGTACCCTTTAACGTCCATGTGTGACGATTCGGGTATGGTTGGGTTTAGGTATGCGTTAGGGTACCGCTAGGAGGCGCTGCTGGTGCGCTTATGTCTGCGTCTCATATTGACGTTATAGGGGTACCCTTTTCGTCGCATGTTGACGTATGGTCAAGACTAGTGTTGTCAAAAGACCCGGTACTTCGGTACCATTTCGGTACTAAAAAAATTGTATGGTTACGGTACCAGCTTTTCTTAAGTACCGGTGGTACCGAAGTATCGGGTTAATCCGGTTCTTGACGCGCTGTCCGAAAGGTGCACAGTTGCGTCCTTTTCATAAACACACTGAGACATGGCGACCGGCGGCGTTACTAATGCGGTGGCTCTGAATCCACTTGTTGACAAGAAAGGAGGAAAGAGCCGTTCACATAGCGCATTTTTTTGCGCGTGCAAATTCGTTTTCCAGGCGCGCCTCTGTTTATGGTTGCATAGCAACGGCAGACGCAACGGGAGAGCACGCGCTTGTGGAGAGGAGAAAGCGGTGAAAACTGCGCTCTCCGTGATGACGAGGAAGTATCAGCAAATAATTAATTGATTTCTAGCCCTTGCATTAGCTTTACTACTAGATATATTCATTGAGATGAGAAATAAAAAGCCGCCCTGTACAGCTATGATCAGCTGTTCGGCCGAGCTTTCCATGTTGTTACGGAAAGGCCGCTGGTTTTTGTCACATGACCTGTTGAGATGCATTGAAGTGCATCTCACTGAATTTATTGTATCTAGTTTAAAAGGCCTTTTAAATATGAACGCAGTTTTGGATTAAATAAAAGGACAGTCAAATAAAACACGTTTTATCTCCTGTTTAGTTGGTAACACTACAATAAGATACCATTCATTAACATTACTTAATGCCTTATCTAACATCAACACATTGAGTGAACAATATATTTTTACAACATTAATGTATGTTTGTGAATGTTATTTAATACAAACACTTGATTGTTCATGAACAGATAAAACTTTTGATTTTAAAAATGTATTAGTAGGCTACATTTTTTAATTACCCCAAGGAGAATAATTGCTTCAGTGTATATAACTATTGTTAGGTCATTTTATCTAATGTTATCTAACAAATGGATATACACTTTAATATATGCAAATTTAATCTAAATTAGCTTTGGTACCGAAATTGGTACCGAGAACCGTAGATTTTCACAGGTATCGGCACCGAATACTGAAATTTTGGTACCGTGACAACAACACTAGTCAAGACCCGTCAGTATATGACGTTTTGGGGTGAGACCGGGCTGTAATATTAGTGTAGACACCATCCTTCTAATGATGTAACAAGTACATCAGGATTTATGGGAAGTGTTCCCGGTTCTGGCTGACCTAATCTATGCAGCTTAACATTGAATTATAGAAGTCTATAATGTGTTATGTGTATGATACTGTAGGTCAAAGAGATGTGTTTTTAGTCTAGATTTGAACTGACAGAGTGTGTCTGCTTCCCGGACAATGTTAGGAAGACAGAAAGTTTTGGTGCTAAATAGGAAAAGGAAGACGGCAAAGACAGAAGTTCAAATTCTGTTCTAATTTTACACCATCTTACCTGACCATTCCAATACACAAAATATTTGCATAACTAATATTTTCTAGTAAAACTTTTCGGAACGTTAATGTTACAGAAGTAATGCATGGACAGAAACGTTAAAATACCGATTATGCTAGGAGTGAACGATTTTAATTTTTTTTCATTTGTAAGCCCTTCTATTTATACCTGCTGATATACAACAGTTATTTCCTTAGATACAGGCACAGAACGCACATGCGAGTTGGCATTCGCCTGTAGTCTTTGCAATGTGTTCAAGCGCAGATTTTTGGCCCATACACAGTCGATGTGGGGCAACACAGTCGGCTTTCGTCATCACTGGTTCTTTGACTTTGGCTTGGTGTGTTACGCCCTTAAGAATTACTTAAGTCATATGGACAACTTTTGAAGGACTTTTTATAGACTTTTTGTGTCCTTCTGAAGCTTAAAATCTCCTTTCATCATTTATGAAAATAGCATGAGGAAAAAGTGTCCTGTATTTTTATTTTTTATATATCTCCTTGACTTGTGTTCCAAGGCAGAAAGTCATTTAATTTGTGTGTGAATCATTCCTTTTAAAAATAACAAAAGAAAATGTAATAAATTAGATTACACAGTAGTTCAAGTACAATTTCCAAATAAATATATTTGTCAGCTAGGCCAGTTCAGTCTGTATTGAGTTTAGATAATAAGAATGAGAATGTTTATATAAAGCATAAATATACATCTTATTGCAAATATTTGTATTGTCATGTGTATATACATTCCTTATACATTAATTAAAGTTTAAAACATTCGTAAGGTTCTTATCATGAATATATCTATTCCATAAACAGTGTCACCATAATTCTATTCGGTAACACTTTAATAAGGGTGCACTAATAAGCATTAATTCATGCTTAACTAATGCACAGATAATACTGAATTAATGTATTACTAATGATTATTTAAGCTATTCATTAATGATTGCCTCATTAGCAACTAATGAAGAGTCTGTCTAGTTAATATATTAGTTCATATATGAATTGTTATTAATTAAATGTGTAAGTGTGTATTAATTCCATAATACCTTATTTTATTAACTAATAGTGTTAATTAATTTGTTAATTACCACAATGAGCCAAAGCCTTATATTTCAACTTCCAGATAATACAGGTAAACTAATATGCATTAATACATTATTAATTACAGAATTAGTATTGTGTCAATTACTACAATGTTTTTGGAAACCAGTGTTTAATAAACAGCTTTTATAAACTCTAGTGATGGTTATTAATGATTAATTAATCATTAGCTAACAATCATTATGTTGTGACTTTACTTATTGAGGCACATCATTATTAACTCATCATCTAGTAATTGTAGTAATTGACACACTACTAATGTTGTAATTAATAATGTATTAATGCATAGGCTCATTGTGGTAATTAACAAATTAATGAACACTATTAGTTAATAAAATAAGTGATTATGGAATGAATCCACAATTACATATTTAATTAATAACAATTCATATATGAACTAATATATTAACCATACAGGCAATCATTAATGAATAGCTTAGATAATCATTAGTAATATATTAATTCAGTATTATCTGTGCATTAGTTAAACATGAATTAATGCTTATTAGTGCACCCTTATTGTAAAGTGTTACCTTATATTCTAATATTATTTTGAATATTTGGACTTTAACTGCCTAATTTTTAATTATTGTGGTTTGGCTCTATTTAAGCACTTTTAGTCAATGTGTGTGGGCAGTGTTGCTAGCCTTTATGTTCTGAATATGCCTTTGACTCATGGATAAAGGAATTCTCATAAAGGGTACATTAAAATATAAAACGGTAACTCTGTCTGTCTTTATTCAGGATATGGGGCTTATTGCTTTGAGCTTATAAAACTCAAATATTTAGTAATTGCATGTGAGCTCAAAAACAGGCATTGGCTGGCATGCTTCTCAATATCATCAAGCCTTGTTTATTTCAACATGATAGTTACCTGACAAACTATCATTTCATATCTTTTCATATATCTATAGCAGTCAGTCAAGTGCGTGATGTGGCTGACTGATATCCTCGCAATATCAACATTTCTGACACAAAAAGTTGTCTCCATGCTCCAAAATGCCACCATAATTGTGGCAACAACAAAAAAAGTCAGTGGTGACATGCCTCCATAGAGAAGTGCCTCAAGCAACAGGTCATGACCCACATCAAGTCCTCCATCCCACCCACATTGGACCCCTTATCCAGTTTGCTTATGGGCAAAACCATTGTACTGTGGATAGGATACCATATCATTTATCATACATTTGGCCCTCTACCATCTATAAAATCAAAACACTTATGTAAGAATACTGTTCATTGATTTTAGTCCAGCATTCAACACTAACACTGATATTAACTGATGAAACAAAGACATTTGGACTGTGCACCACACTTTGCAACTGAATCCTAGACTTCCTGACTAACAGACCTCAGGCAGTCAGGATCAATGACCAGACCTCCCAAGCCATCATCTTGAGTACCGGCACCCCCCAAGGCTCTGTCCTTAGCCATCAACTGATCAAGCTGTAGACTTACAACTTTTGCCAGAGACGTGAGCAACCGTATCATGAAGTTCAGTGACAACACCACAGTGGAAGGGCTTAATGATGAGACAGTTGTCATAGAAGAGGTGAGAGAGCAAGAAATATGAACTCTCTGTATGACAACAAGACAAAAGAGGTAATTGTTGGCTTCTGGGGATGTCATGTACCCCACTCACCTCTGCGTGATAGCAGGGCAGAGGTGGAAATAGCTCATAGGTTCAAATTTTGACCTCCCAACCTGCAAGTTGTCCTGATGCTGAAAAGATAATTTCACTATGTCCTGGGGTTGAGCAGATTTCAACATTTTCATTACACGAAGATCACATCAAATCTATCAAAGATTTGTCAATTGTTTTGATTTGAAATGAGGTGTCATATCTGAAGAAAATATATTAATATCCCTTAAATATTTACTGAATATTTTAATGTGTAACATAACATCTTTGCTTATGAAATAATTGTTACATGTGGAACCCTCTCGGAATTGTTTACTACGCTTTTCTATTACAGCTGTCAAGATGAACTAATTGTGAAAAATGTTGATCATAGCATTATATTTAGACCTACTCCGGTCGCATGAAATGTTGCAGCGATGAGTATTGTAGCCGATGACAGACATGAATGCAATGATCTCGTATACTTCTGCCCTCTCTCGAATGCTTTCATTATAACTAACAGTGCAAATACGATGTAAAAAAGAGATTGATTGTGCAGTGTTGACAGCGTCATTGATTATAACGGGATATTATAAACAGGAACTCAATCACTGATAAACTCATGCTGGGGTGCGTTTCCAGTACAACGGCGTAACTCGCTGGTTCACTACCATAGTAACCTACGATGCATCGTTGAAGAAATCAACTAGCCAGTCACGACAGTTTCCTGAAACCATATTGTCGCAAATGGGGCATTCAACCACGTTGGTTAATAATGTCACAAAGGTGGTGGCGTAATAACATTATTTAATTAATCTGTTTGAGATCGAATTAATGGTAGATGTTTTGCTATAATTTACGAACATGGCAACTGAGGACTATTTCTGATTTTTCACAGTTAGTTTGTTCTATTTCCTGAATCAATCATAGGCTCATTCTTACGTGGTAGAGCACGTTCACACATGCACACTCTTCAAAAACAGTGCTTTAAATCTCTTGACAAACTAAAAGACGTAAATGACATGTATTCTAAATAAAAGACACAGGTTGTACTGAATGCCAGCTTGCTTATTTTGCTCAAGATAAGGATTTATTGAGTCTACATGTCATGCAAACTAGAAACTATTTATCTAACTACAGGTCGAGAGCTGTCAACCACACAACTTTGCGATGCTGTTTGCGAATGTTCGATGAAACAATGGTTTTGGGAAACACTGACTCGTTGAACTACGCTGATAAAGACGGAACTTGCAAACATAGTTGGCTAACGGTGCTGTTGGGAAACACACCCCTGTGTGATTGACAGCTCCACCGTTTTTAAAGGGAGGCTTCTTTGATCGCTTTATGTATATAATTTAATCACAATTTAAATAACAGATTATGTGAAAATTACCGTTTAGTCAATGGTTTGATTTACAGATGCATAAACAGCAATAAACCATTTTGAGACAAAGAACGTGCATGCGTGACTGTACATGCACCATCAGAAATCATTGATCACAAATCAGGCATTAGAATTAACACGGTTACTTACATGTTGTGGCATTACTGCCGGGTCCATATCTTACAGTAAAAGCCTGCACCGAAATTGTGAACTATTTACCAAAGAATCCACAGTGAAATATACTGAACAGACAAATAATGCTCTACTGAGACATTTACATAGTTGCAAATAAATAAGCACTTTCCTAGCATTAGGATCCTTTGGAAGATAATGTTATTTTTAGTCTAGTATAGTACATTGACCTGTCAAAAGATCATGAAAAATTAGATTTCTCAATTCATGACCCCTTTAAAATACATAAATGCTGACTATTAGCGATCATTTTATTGCTGTTATCGAATATAATGAAAATTACATTATTTTGATGTTCCTATTTCAGAAAACAATAGAAAAAGTTGCCTATAGTTGAAGAAACCCATATTTTACTCAATACTTTAAAATCATTGAGAACCTAAATTAACAAACTTAAACTCTCTCAGACATTGTTGAGAAAAATACAGTTGCTTTAAGGGCTTTAAACTGAATTTCTCTAAAAAGATCTTTAGAAATAATCATCCATCTAATAGGATGACATGTTGCCCATACAGGAAACTTGCCCGTGGTAGCGAATGAGGCATTAAGAGTGGTGGCATGAGGAAACGTGGAGAATGAAAGCTGGGGGGCATTGATCTGTGACTGCAGATAGCAGAGAGGGCATGAGGGGTCAAGCAGCCTGCTGGCCGGATGACACCCCCTGCATTCATCCAACGCACACAAACCTGCCCACAGCAGACGTGGGTCATCGGCTAGAGCACATATACTCATTATGGGCTCGTCTGTTTGATGGACACACCCGGTGAGAGTGTCAGTTAGTTTGTGTGTATAAGAGGGATTGTGTGTGAGAGTTCTGCCCAGAGACAAGGTGTGTGTGGCTGTCAGTGGCGTGTATATGAACTTGATGTGTGTGGCCCTGTGTATTAACGCGGGTGTGTGAGAGAAAACTGTGCATGTTCACCTAATATGTATAACTCTATGTGTGTGTGTGAAACATGGTACTCCACAGGGAGATAAGCATCCCAGGTGGTCTGGTGTGGGCTGAAACATGAACGTCCTCAGTGTCTGTGGCATACCTGTGAAGCACAGCCCTCAGACTGGCAGTCTCCATGTTCAGAGGAAACCCTACACTTCACACCCTGTGCTCGCAGCTGGTCCTGTACTCCCATAGGAACCAGGTCTGTCTTTACACGCTCTCTGCTTCTTTACCCAACATGAGCAATGTTATTACCACCACAACCTTTCCGGAACCCCCTTTTTTTTCTCGCTAGGTGGTACAAGGAAGGATGGATGAATACGGCAAACTTTGCCATATTGTGTTTCCTCCTAACCCAATATGTTTTATTCCCCCACAGACATTATGGTACATGGATGAGTATTGTACAACAATATTGTTTCAAATCAGTGCACACATTAATTAGCATCCCTATTTCAGTGACATTACATGGTATGGGATGTGATATCAGCAAGTCATTTTCCGTTACAGTTCTTGTTTTTGAGATTCAGAAGAGAGAAGTAGGCATGCAGTACATCAAACGGCTTAAAGAGCATAAAGGAGCATGTGCTTTATTACAAGAGGTAAAATATCTGTTCAGAACAAGGTACTCTGATCATAAAAAGCTGAAGACTGGCTTTTTTCTTATTGGCTGTATGTTGACTGATGAAGAAGAGAAATTCAAGGACAAAACAGATGATCCTCTCTCATACACATCTAAAACATGTATATTAACAATTCGATCTACAGTTTATTTATTTTATTTATTTATTTATTTGATAGGGACAATGCACATTAATGAACATCTGCATTGAAACAACAAAAACAGACGTAAACATACCGGCTTAAGCCACAGGGCTAATTTACATCCGTAGTCCCTAGACAAATACAGAAATACAAAAATTATAACATACAAAATAGCAAAAAAGAAACAAATACAAGCAAAGAAACAAAAATAAAATAAAGAATCACTTAATGGTCACAAGACTGGTTTGCTTTAAGCCACACTTTGAGTTTGGTTTTATTAGCAAATGATGCAGATGATTACCAGATGGTTAATAACCAATATCCTAATAATAGTCTTTTAACTAAGAATCTTAATGTTTAGATTATTATCAGTTTAAAAACAAAAATGTGTTGCTCATATTTTTGTTAAAGCACTTGCATGAGTCACTTACTAAAAATATTTATTATATGAGCTTTCTGAATTCAATTTGTGGCCTAATGGTTAGAGGGTCGGACTTGTAACCCGAAGGTCGCTGGTCCGAGTCTCAGTACCGGCAAGAAATGTAGGTGGGGGAGTGAATGAACAATACTCTCTTCCACTCTCATTGCTCACAACTGAGGTGCCCACCAAACCCCCAATCGCTCCCCGGACACCGCAGCAAAAATTATCAATGCTCCGGGTGTGTTTTCAGTATGTGTTCAAAACTCTCTGCTGTGTGTGTGCACTTGGATGGGTAAACTGAAGAGCACAAATTCCAAGTATGGGACACCATACCATGGGCAACACTTCACGTCACGTCACTTGATGATTATGCTTTACCTACATAATTCTGAGTGGATTCTCCCCTTTTATGGTGTCCTTCCACATATCATGTAAAAGTTACCAGTTGTACTGCCATTATGCAGTCATAACTTTGAAGAAGAAGAAAAAGGTTTTATTGAAATAATATCTGCCATTCAAAACATTTGGGGTCAGTATGTTTTCTATTAATGAAATAATCCTAAAAAATGTATCACAGTTTCCACAAACATATTATCAACTGTAATAATAATAATAAATAGTTTATTGTGCACCAAATCAGCATATTAGAATGATTTCTGAAGGATCATGTGACACTGAAGACTGGAGTAATGATGCTTAAAAGGTCTTAAAATTTAGCTTTACCATTAGAGGAATATTTGCAATTTAAAATATATTAAAATAACAAACAGTTACCATATTTTCCGGACTATAAGTCACACTTTTTTTCATAGTTTTGCTGGTCCTGCGACTTATAGTCAGATGCGACTTATATATCAAAATTAATTCATACTGACTGAGATGAACCAAAAGAGAACATTACCGTCTGCAGCCGCGAGAGGGCGCTCTAGTTGGCGGAGTTGTTCAGAAGCGACACCGAGGAAGAATTCAATGGATTCAGTGTTGTGGAATGAGATCGCGGGAGCCTGGTGAACTTGCTTACCGACTTGTTGGACTCGCTGGCTTATGTTAATTTAGCCTATTCAGCCTCCTAGGTATGTTCTTTATGCTATTGTGTAGGGTTTCCCGCAGAAAATGTGTTAGTTAAGGTGTAACGTAACTTTGTGTAACTTAACTTAACTTAGTCTTAGCCTACGTGTCGCCATACACATCAGCAAAAAAGCTCCTGATAAATGATTTGTTATTAAAGCATTAACATTCACAATCCACTGTTAATTTAACCTAAAAGCACGCAGGCTGTGTGCATGGTTTGCCATGACTGAATGCGCGCAAATGCACGCTCCCTTAATAATTCCAAAAAAGCTGATATTGCGATCTCATACAGTACATCTCTGTTATTATCAGTGAAGCTGACTGCATAATTAATCTTTCATAATATCTTTTATAATCAGAGGTTTTGCCAGCATGCAGAATTCAGCACTGAACAAAAAGACAGTTTTGAGCGGTGAGGGGATTCTATCTTAAATGCTTCTGATTGGCCATTGCGTTCAAGAAATCAACACATATGTATGTGATTGGCTACATCGCTCAACACTGCAAACATGTTACAAATAGAAACTCTGGCCTGTAAATCGTTTCTATTTTGTTTTAGTCATTCTTGTTGCTTTTCTGCAACAGATGAATAACAATTTATTAGTTTTTATATTTTTTTTTTCTCCCGCAGCCCGCACACACAGAGTGAGTGCATTAGGCTACCGCTCGCACTCACCAATCAAATCTAGTCATGCGCCGCACATCTCTAGATCACAGGCCCGGCCTGAGTATAACGGCGGGAAATATCGGGCTCGAGCAGAGAATCTAAACTCTAAACAGGACAGAGTAACACGGCGGATATCGCTCATATACATTTTTTGACGACGTAGTTAAGGCGGCAGGCGTGTGTTGCTTAGGCGGCCGCCTCAGTTCCAAAGTGCTGCGGGAAACCCTGTGTTACGTTTACATGCCGGACACCTATTCAGCCTGTTGTTCTGTGTGCTATTGTGTAGTTGAATAACTTGCCTTTCCAGATTGTCTGTTCTTGGTCTTGGATTTTGTGAAATAAATTTCTAAATAAATGCGTCCAGTCCAGTGCGACTTATATATGTTGTTTTCCTCTTCATGGCGCATTTTTTGACTGATGCGACTTATACTACGGAGCGACTTATAGTCCGGAAAATATGGTATTTTAAATTGTAATACTATTTGAAAATATTACTTTTTTACTGTTGTTTTTGTTCAAATAAATGCAGCCTTAGTGAGAAACTTACCAATCCCAAACTTCTGCACGGTAGTGTATTTGAAACTGTGTACTATTCATTTTTATTGCCTGACCCTGTGTACTTTCATAGTAAATGCCTTTTTTAATTGTAAAGAGGGATATTTATAAAAAAAAATTTTATTGAATCTGTATTGAACTTTCATAATTGAAGATTCCTTTAATTTGCAGAAAAGCAACTGCTGGAAATGGGTAGACACTGCAAGTGATGTGAATGGTATGGGTGGCGAAGTGGAAATTCCAATGGCGTAAATCCTGTAGGTGCCTACACACTGGTGGAATTAAAGCTAGAAGTGGATGCTGACATATATCATCATTAGGTGGGTCCAAATGATGTTTGGTCACATTGAAACAGATCCAACAGTATCAGCACTGGATGATTTAATTACAGATAAGGTGGACCAGTTGTGAAGTGCTGACAGACAAATACGATTTAGAAACAGCTTCTTCATGCTGGTGAGTGGTAAGATGACAGGAAAAAAGCAATGAAAGAATGAAATGAGCAAGATTGAGAGATGATGTTAAGGGCATCACATCAGGCAACAAACATCACATATTGTTGTAGCCTGTCCAGACCTGTTCAGACATCATTAGGACATATTTTCACCTTTCAGTATCCACTCTCTATTTAGCAAATATACACAGAGAAATATAACGGTTGCTTTGTGTTTACCCAGTAACCAAGACACATTCACATCACACTTTTCTAACAGGGATGATTGAAGAAGAACCACCCAACTGGCATGAAAGTACAGTATGAGGATGTTAGTATCCATAAAGAATTTTGATTTTCAAGTTTAAGACCTTCGCTTAAAAATAAAGAAAAATGTTTCAATGTTTTAATGTAGCATCAAAATATAAGATAGTGTCAACTATTTACTGAATGTTACAAAGTTGTAAGGACACAAGGCTGAGCTTAAATAGGAAACTTTCGGGTGGTTCCTCAGAAATGTATGCTTTTTCTATATTTAGAAGCAAGGACTGGCCACAATCACTGTTCCATGTGATTATCTCTTTGTTTAGAAGCATCCATTTTGTTCTCAATTATAACTTAGCACAAAAGTAATGACATGTTGTCTTAATAAAGTAGAACCTTGGGATGTACCTATGGCCCTGGCACTAGCATGAGTGGGGCCACATACAGAATGATACCCAATCATTACTGTGGGAAATAAAGGAATGAGTGGAGTTTCATTTGGATCGGAGGACAATGGCCAAGTAGCCTCCACTCCTGAAGCCTTTCCATGGTAATAATGAGTAAGCCTAGAAGGAACCTGCATACTTTTTATTTATTTTCTGT
Source organism: Phoxinus dragarum (assembly GCA_033366665.1). NCBI lineage: Eukaryota > Metazoa > Chordata > Actinopteri > Cypriniformes > Leuciscidae > Phoxinus > Phoxinus dragarum. The sequence goes on along the minus strand of JARPMJ010004820.1, from coordinate 19,270 downwards.
GCTGATTTTGGAGGAAAATTTGTGGGAAATCTGAGGATTGATTTAAAATGTTTTAGTACTATGTTGAAGGTATAATCCACACAAAAGAGTGAATTAGTTAGACACAAAATAAGATGGGATGGGATGGGATGGGATGGGGATGGGGGGGGGGGGGGGGGTACTGTCATTTCAAAATGACTTTCTTTCTCTTGTGGAACACACCATCTTTTGTGTTCCACAAGAGAAAGAAAGTCATTTTGAAATGACAGTATTACAGAAATGTATTTTTGGTTGAAATATCCCTTTTGCATGTTAATGTTAAACAGAGCTGGGAGTTAATATAAACTTCACTCCTCTTGGTTGCATTATAAAATGTTCCAAAACATATAAAGATGCAAAGCTCATGGCATCTGTAAACATATATGAATTACATGTGTTTTCTGTGGCCACATAATCCGTGTGGGTCAACTAAAACAGAATTGTTTTAATAAGTGACGTTATCGGTTGAGAAATGATATACCAGGCTTGGATGTGTGCGCAGTATATCTTCCTCTGTGCGAAAACAGCAATATCTGTCAGTTCCATTCAAAGAAAAAAAAAAATCCACTCTCCAAAACACACACAGAGTGTTAGCACCTCATCCTTTCTCTCTGTCTCACTCTTTTTTTTCTATTTCTTTCTCAGCCCTGAGAAGTTATTAATGCTGAGGGTTCATTACAGCTGTTCAAACATGGGGTCTGCAAATGACCCATGGTTTAGGAAAACATAGTGATTTACTCGGCCGTGTGTGCTAAAATAATCTAAAGGGGAGCGTAATAACATTTGTCATTACTCACAAGACGCCACAACTCACTGGAGAGGAGAGGAAGGGAAAACGAGAGAAAGTGAGTTGTAGCAACTGTGCCAGAGGGGTGTGGAGAGCAGTAATGAGGAGTAGTTCACTCAAAAAAGGACAATTCTGTCTTTATTTGCTAACTGGCATGTTATTCTAAAACCATATGACTTACTTTATTCTTTGGAACATCACTGGTAAAATTCTGAAAAAATGTTCCGCTTACTCATTTATATACAGTTACAATAAAGGGGAACTGGAGTTTTCAAGCCTTATAAAAAAGAAAGCAAAAGTATATGAAATTATCATACACGTTTAATACAACACACATTCTGTATTGCAAGACGTTTAAAGCCATACAATGGCATTGTGTGATAAACCGATCGAAATACACTCTCAGAAATAAAGGTACAGAAAAGACAAAAAAAAAAGTACAAATGCTCGTCGCTGGGGCAGTACCCCCAAGGGGAACAAACTTGTACTATAATGGGTACAAATAAGTACCCCTACAGTTTGTGCCTTTTAGGTACAAATATGTACCTTTGAGGGTACAAATGGCTCGTCGCTGGGGTGGTACCCCCGAGGTACAGCAATGGTACCCTTACCATAGGTACAGAGTTGTACCCTTTTATACTGTACCTTTTGAGAGACAATTCGGTACCTTAGAAATACATTTGTACATTAATCCACTGGTACAAAAAGGTACCCCATTAGATGGTACCAATTTGTTTTCGTTAGGGGTACCACCCCAGCGACGATGCCATTGTACCTATAAAGTGGCAAAAATGTCCTTGATAAATAGAAAAGAATGAGAGCAAAAGAAAGCAATGTTTTGTTTTCCCACAATCAACGATTTAAAAGAAGTTAAACTGTACAAATTAAAATACTGGAAAGAGAATAACTACAGCACACCACAGTCTTCATTTGCAATAAACTTTAATGAACAAAGTTTTTCACATTTAAACAACTTTAAATGGAGAATCACTTTATGAACGCATTACTTACTGCAGTGTAAGAACAGAACATAACATCATGCTTTATACAGATTAAAAGCTACTGTGAGTGTTCATTGTATGCTTAAAGGATTAGTTCACCCCAAAATGAAAATTTCCTAATAAATTTACTCACCCCAATGCCATCCAAGATATCCATGTCTTTTTTTCCTCAGTGGGAGAGAAATTATGTTTGAGGAAAACATTTCTGGATTTTTCGTCTAACAATGGACTTCATTGGTTACCATCGTTTTTAAGTCCAAATCAATGCAGTTTAAAAAGTCTTTGAAGTGTTTAAACGAGCTATACATGATCACAGCTGAAGAAGAGGTTGTTATCTAGTGAAACGATAGGTCATTTTCCAAAAAAATTATAATTTATACTTTTTACTTTCAATTGTTCGGATTGAATGATCAACAAATGGACAGTATATATATATATATATATATATATATATATATATATATATATATATATATATATATATATGTAAGGAATAATTGACGACAGGCCGTTGAATTATTATAAAAATAATGCACACCCGAGGTGGTAATGCGGTCACGACGCGAAGCGGAGTGGCCGTTACACCTCGGGTGTGCATTATTTTTATAATAATTCAACGGCCTGGAGTCAATTATTCCGCTTATACTACAGTTACCACACCTCGAAATATTGTTCAGATGATGCATTTCAAGACGTTTGTAAAGTTTTTGTCATTAAAACGCTCTTCTGTGTAGGACTAATTCCTTGCGCATCTAAACTGCATGCTCCGTTGCTAATTCCAAAACGTCATTTTAGAGTTAGTAACGGAGGTCTGAGCCGCTGATAGCAGAGTAATGCTGGACACACTTAACCACTAAACATTTTCTGACTGTGAATGCAGCAGATTTTAAACACCGCTGTGAACCGACTGAACGCGCTGAACACGCGTGTATGATCAGTCATACTCATAAGTATCAAATTACATTCATAACCGGCCTTACAGTAAGTGTGTCCCCGGCTTTATGCAGTTATTAATGCGTTTATGAGAGAGAGAGAGAAGCATGAGCGTCAATATTATTATTTATTTATTCAATTCAATTCGTTTTGTTTTAATTAATTCGTTCATTCTTTTTTCTATTAGTGACAGTAGACTATTATAGGTGTATAGGCCTATCAATAATTATTTAGGCTATTTGTTATATTATCTTCAATAATTACGAAAACCTGTGCAACAGGACTATACATTTATTTAAATATTCAGTTTAATTTTCTATTGATTATGTATAGGACTATATACTTTATTTATTAAAATTAAACTGCATGTTTCCATTGATTGTGAAGTTAGACATTGAAAACTGCAGATCAAGCGCATGGGGCTGCGTGGCTTTTCTTGTTATGAATTGTATCGTATTGTCCGTTATTACAGTTGACTATGCGCAGTGATATGGAACTGTAATGCGGTTACAGACCTGCTGGAACTACTTTAGCCGTGCAGTTCCCTGAAAATAATTGCACACCTCAGAACGTTCGTCAACCAATCAGATTCAAGCATTCAACGGCCCTGTAGTATAAATATATATATATAATATATATATATATATATAGTAATAGTATTCAGTGAAAAAGAATAGTATATGAATAACATTCTGATGAATATAAATAGTAGTTTAAATAGTATTGCCGGCGTGACCTTTCAACGTGATGACGTAGTTCCCTGTCCGTTTGTTGATCAGCTCAATCTGAACTATTGAAGGTAAAGTCAATATATATTTTTTTTTATGACCTATTGTTTCGCTAGATGACATCCTTTTCTTCAGCTGTGATCGCGTACAGCCCGTTTAAACACTTCAAAGACTTTTGAAACTGCATTGATTTGGACTTAAAAACGATGGTAACCAATGAAGTCCATTGTTAGAAGAAAAATCCAGAAATGTTTTCCTCAAAAAACAACTTCTTTCCCACTGAGGAAAGAAAGACATGGATATCTTGGATGGCATTGGGGTGAGTAAATTACACTGCTCAAAAAATAAATAAAGGGAACACTTAAACAACACAATGTAACTCCAAGTCAATCACACTTCTGTGAAATCAAACTGTCCACTTAGGAAGCAACACTAATTGTCAATCAATTTCACATGCTGTTGGGCAAATGGAATAGACAACAGGTGGAAATTATAGGCAATTAGCAAGACACCCCCAATAAAGGAGTGGTTTTGCAGGTGGTGGCCACTTCTCAGTTCTTATGCTTCCTGGCTGATGTTTTGGTCACTTGTGAATGCTGGCGATACTTTCACTCTAGTGGTAGCATGAGACGGAGTCTACAACCCACACAAGTGGCTCAGGTAGTGCAGCTCATCCAGAATGGCACATCAATGTGAGCTGTGGCAAGAAGGTTTGCTGTGTCTGTCAGCGTAGTGTCCTGAGCATGGAAGCGCTACCAGGAGACATGCCAGTACATCAGGAGACGTGGAGGAGGCCGTAGGAGGGCAACAACCCAGCAGCAGGACCGCTACCTCCGCCTTTGTGCAAGGAGGAGCAGGAGGAGCACTGCCAAAGCCCTGCAAAGTGACCTCCAGCAGGCCACAAATGCGCATGTCTGCTCAAACGGTCAGAAACAGACTCCATGAGGGTGGTATGAGGGCCCGGCGTCCACAGGTGGGGGTTGTGTTTACAACCCAACACCGTGCAGGACGTTTGGCATTTGCCAGAGAACCCCAAGATTGGCAAATTCGCCACTGGCGCCTTATGCTCTTCACAGATGAAAGCAGGTTCACACTGAGCACATGTGACAGAGTCTGGAAACGCCGTGGAGAACGTTGCCTGCAACATCTGTGAAGAGCACAGGGCGCCAGTGGCAAAGCCCTGTGAACGCACCTGCGCTCTTCACAGATGTTGCAGGCAGCAGAACGTTCTCCACGGCGTCTCCAGACTCTGTCATGTCTGTCACTATTATATATTACGTATGTCATTATTATCCATAATAATTATTGAATTAATTCGAACCAATAGTGCTTGTTATAGAACCCAAAATATATGCAACAATTATTTAAATGAAAACAATCATGACAATAATTATAAAAATCGAGTAGAAATCTGTAAATAATCCCTTAGCAGAAACAAATGAAAATACTTACGAAAACTGATAGTGATAATAATTATGCACTTATCACAGAGGATTATTCAGCATACCACATTTACAAATTATGACAAAGGCTCTATCAGTTTTAGAAAAGGCATGCATAAGTAGCTGCTACCCCAGAGGATTGTGTACCCTGTAAAGTACTCCTTAGTACCCCACAGGAAGTGTACCCTTTGACTTGAATAAGGTACTTTTTTGTACCCCACAGGATGTGTACCCAAAAGGTACTTCTAAGTACCCCGTGGGAACACGATAGGACCTTTAATGGTACATTTGTGAATGTTGTACCTTAACTATTACTTTATATGACAATGTACCTTTTCAAAGGGTACATATATGTACCTTTCACCATGCATATTTCATTGTGTACCCCTTTTCTTTGGAAAGGTACTTTTTGGAACTTAGCTGGATACATGATTGTTCCTTTGCAGGCACATTTGTGAAATTTGTACCTTAAAGTACTTAATTGTACCCTCACTGTACCTTTATTTCTGAGAGTGTATCGGACACGTAACTGAGTCAGAGAATTGAAATTGAGAACTGAAACATTCTAAATTTGTAAATAAATTATTCATAAATTATTATTTAGTTCCTGTTTTCGGTCGAAGTCCAAAGTAGTCGATTGTCGAGTTCACGCGCAGGTTTAGTTACCTATGATCACGCCCGTGAACTCGACAATCGACTACTTTGGACTTCGACCGAAAACAGGAACTAAATACAGGTATGTGCATTGGCTGATATAACATCATTTTTATTCATATCTTTCACATCTAATGCAGTCAGATTCACTCGTGTTCACTCTGAAGGAATCACTCAACATGGCTGGGCACCTGTATGACACATCAAGGATGATAAGAGAAATAAAAGCAGGTTTAAAATTAGACCCCATTCAAGTCAATAGGGTGCAAATTTTAAAAAGAGGATAACACGCTGTAGGCAACACCGATTTTTGTCGTTGTTCTCTGTATTGACAGCACTCCAAATTTACTAAAAATTGAGCTCAATGTTAAAATTGACCGGAGTTCTCCTTTAAAGCTGCAGTCGGCAGGTCTGGCAGATTAAGTGGATTTAGCCAAAGTTTTGAATGTTTACAACTCCCATGCCCTACTACCACCCATCACCCTCCCATCAAGTTTGTGCTCGTCAGTGCGTGTGCATCCGATTTTCTGTGAACGCGCGCCCGTCTCTTCAGCATTGATCAACACCATGGAGTACTTACCACGTTTTATTTTCCTTGGTTGTTTTGGAAATCCTAGCTCTGGTTGTTAACCGAGGAATTGGAAGCTTGTTAGTAGATTTTCTCTCCGCCATCACGCTTCGCACAATCCAACACACCTGCGAACTTCAGGCGTGTGCGTGTGCATGTGCATGTGATAACGTGCGCGAGTGGGGAGGGGGGATCTGTGGCGTGTGCACGAACTGTGATTGACAGTCATATCTCACACCCCCCCCTGTGCTGACTGGACCAGAAGAATTGGGAGCGGTGGATTTTTGCAAAACAAATAACAGGTTCCAGGTGGAGGTAGAAGCGCGTTTTTTCTTTTCTAAAACTGGCTGATTTATGTTGTTCTGTCAGAGCATAGCTTCGGTTTCAGTGAATATGATTTAAAAAAATCAGTTATGATTATGAACGAACGGTTTTATGAACTTGATAATTCATTGAAAAGATTTGACTTAAATTAACGATTTGTTAAGAAACTGGCCATTATCTCATGAACTTGCCAAGATCTAGGATAAATGTCAACATTTCAAAATAAATTTCAGATTGTTTCTCATAAAATCTTTCCATCTTAATTTTAACGTAAGTGCGTGAGAGGCCATTTGTAATTGAATGTGTCTGGCTTCCAGTTATTTTTAGCTGTACAGAACAGCTAGTTGTGCTGATTGATATTGCAAACTGGTATTTTAACATGTTATTTTAATGTATTGTCTTATTTATAAACACACTGGTTTGTACCAGGTCACTTTCGCTTTGTTATTCTTCACGTTTTTTCCCCTATAGCGGCTAAAGAATCTAAAGTCTCGCACAGTCTGGCAAATGTGTTTTAACCGAGAGGTTGTTTCTCAAAATCCTGTCGCCTTCATCTCTCAAGGAGGTCTTAGTTTTCCACAGCAGCCCACATCACCTGTTTAAAGGTCAATGACAGAATATGCATCCCTCTGCCACTATCCACCCCCTCTCTCTTCATGACGCTTTCATAATAATTAGCATGAAACACTCTGCCACCATCGCGGCTAAAACCACATGGTTTCAATGGGCACCAGTGACCAAACAAATCCACCCTCTGAGGAGGGACACATGGGTATGTGTCACACTTGGAAGCCTCTGGCATTACCAATCTCTTCCAGGGAGCAGGGGAGTGAGAAAGAAAGAAACAAGTGAGGGAGCAGGAAGAGATTGGGGCAGCTGCCTTCTAAGCTGTCTTGCATTAGCAGTGTCACTGCGTGTTTATGTTTGTGTAGACTTTTTCTGGCTTTAATTGAAGGAGGTTAGAAAGAAGTGGAACATCAGTCACTGCGTTGTTTCTTTGTTGTTGTTGTTGTTGTTGTTGTTATACTGTGCAGTGGTCTGACGATGGAGATCCACCCTTAGGATAATACACATGCCACCACAAGAAGCTCTGTGAGTGTGGAGAATGGGCCCCTTGACATTAAATTATGCTGTCTACAAGTTGACGAATTCAGCTCCATTTTCTTCCACAAACAAAACGCTTGATGCACATATCATCAAGAGCTCTCTAACACAAACAAATGCCCTCATCTGCTGTGCATGTTTAAAGTTACCTAATATTCACTATGAAAATAAAATGGCTTTCCTGAAAGGGGAGTTGGATGGTTACACTTTAATTCACATTGGCAGTGCATAGAATAATGCTGTGGTTCAATGTAGTATTTAAGGGGGAGGTACAAATATCATTCTCTAAAATTAAATTAAAATATGAGTATTACCACATAAAAATGTAGTGAGTAAACTTTAAATTATATTAAAACATTCAACATCTTAATAGTTTACCAATAACATAACATTTTAGTTAAAATAGTAATAGCAACAATGTGCAATTGCAAACCGCTGTACAAAATAATGATATATTAAGTATGCATAATTTTAGTATTACTATTAGTATTACTATTAGTTACTTTTGTAACCAAAAAGTATTTATTGTACAAAATACACATTCTAACAGCATTCACTGTTTTCCTTCCCTCACAGAAATGGTATAGCAAAAACTATACTATTTACTGTATACTTTCTATTTCTTAAAGGGCACCTATTATGGAATTTTGAAATTTACCTTTCATGTAGTGTGTAACATAGATCTAAGTGAACAAAAACATCCTGCAAAGTTTGATATATGAAAGTGCACCGTATATAAAGTTATTGTCTTACTTTTGAAAGAGTCGATTCGGAGACATTTTTATGAATCGTTAGAAGACCGAAGCTTTTTCTCTGACTAGATGACGTCAACTTGTCAACTTATTTAAATACGATACGCCCACTTATTGCGCTCCAAGGCCAGGGAAAATATCATGGCGACGAGACGCTGTGTTCTGAAGTGCGACTCAAAAGCCAACTTTTTTCATCTGCCCAAGGAGGAGCATTTGAAGACTAAGTGGCTACAATTCATATAACTATACCACAGAAGTATAGTCCGAGCCTTGTGCTTTGTTCGCGCCATTTTGAAGACGATTGCTTTTTAAATGCAATCAAACTTGGATTCGCGAGCCGCATGATATTGAAGGAAGGTTCATTTCTAAGTGTATTTGCATCAGCTTCCTCCTCCTTATCACAACCTGTAAGTGTTATTAATAATTGTTGCTTTTATGTTTTATGTAGCATGCTTAATTATTATTTTGTTTGTTGTGTAAGCACCGTTTAGCTTCAATGGCCTTCGTATTGAGATATGTGAAGTGTTTGTCGTTGTTTTCGGAGTTGTCTTAAAGAATAGAATAATACCTCGTAGTAACGTAACTGCATTTTTTTTTTGTAAAAACGTTATGTTTATGCATCGGGCTAATGCAAACAAAGACTGATTGTGCTTTTACAATATGAACTCTGGGCTACGCTCGCTAACATAACATTAAATTCTTTATCTTATTTTAAGTTTTTTACTACAAACTACAAAGCAGTGGACTATAATCATTATTATAACACGATTTAATTGATAAAAGCATCATTGTACTCCGTGTTAAACAATAAGTATTATCTCTGTAAACACTGCTGGGTCATCTGACCAATCGCAGATTAGCGTCGCGCAAAGGAGGGGTTTGGAAAAATTAGTCGTTGAACGAATCTTTTGGGAGTCGGTGAGCAAATCAGGTAAAAATAAATGCATATTATACGAAAACAAAAGTGTTTTTTGACATTGCATGCACGTAAAACTGTTGTTGGGGACTCCCTAAACAACATTAGGAACATTTTAAATGTCATAATAGGTGCCCTTTAAAAACAATTGTTTTAAACCTAGAAAACAAATCAACTGATGAATGTGCTTATTAAATTCACAATGAAAAAGAAGTAGCAACAGAGGTTTTCTTCCGTATTGTGACATACTAAAGCTGGAATAACAACAATTTTGTCTTATGTTCACCCAAGGCTTTATTTTAATCAAAAATACTGTTAGAACCTCAGATCCTCACACCTCAGATCACTTCCTCCTCACTCCTAACTTCAATCTGGCTCATGACACAACATGCACCATCAGCAGGTAATTTTCCACACCACAAACTGATACACACATCTTAAGAGCAAACACACAAAGTATCCCCTCCTTCTCTCCGCTCTTTGAGGCAGAAATCTCCAAACTAATCCTTTCCAATCACCCTACTACCTGTCCGCTTGATTCTATCCCCACTCATCTCCTTCAAGACATTTTTTCTTTATTTGTATCCCCGCACACACTCACATCATCAACCCCTCTGTTCACACTGGTACCTTTCCCATGGCTTGTAGAACCCTACTGCTTAAGAAACCCACTCTAAATCCAGCACTTTTAGAAAATTACAGACCGGTTCTTCCATTCATTGCTAAAATACTTTAACGAGTCGTGTTCAACCAAGTCTCTTTCTTAAAAAAAATTAAAAAAAAAATCCTGGACAATAACCAGTCTGGTTTCAAAAGTGGCCACTCAACTGAGACTGGCAAGAGCAGCTTCCAAATCCTCAGTACTCATTTTGCTGGATCTGTCTGCTGCTTTTGACACAGTTAACCACCAGATCCTCCTGCCAACCCTCATGATGAAGGGGATCTCAGGAACTGCACTCCAATGGTTCAAGTCTTACCTCTCAGGTAGGTCCTTCAGGGTGTCATGAAGGAGTGAGGTTTCTAAGTCGCAACAATTAGCTACTGTGTGCTTGGACCACTTCTCTTCTCCATCTACATTTCATCACTAGGACCTGTCATTCAGACACATATTTTTTCCTATCACTGCTACGCTGATGATAGACAACTCTACCTCTTATTCCAGCCAGATGATATGATGGTAGCTGCTCGCATCCCTGCCTGCCTGGCAGACATTTCTTGCTGGATGAAGGACCACCACCTTCAATTCAACCTTGCCAAGACAGATCTGCTTGTGGTCTCAGCCAATCCAACACTTTGTCACAACTTCTCCATTCAGCCAGGTTTGTCAACCTAACTCCACCTAGGACAGCCAGAAACCTTAGAGTTGTGATTGATGATCAGTTAAACCTCACAGACCACATTGCTAGAACTGCCTGGCCCTGTAGATTTGCCTTGTATAACATAAGGAAGATCAGGCCCTTCCTATCGGAGAATGCTACACAACACCTTGTCCAAGCTCTTGTTCTATCCAGACTGGACTATTGTAATGCTCTTTTGGCAGACCTTCCAGTATGCACTGTCAAACCTCTGCAACTGATCCAGAATGCTGCAGCAAGAGTGGTATTTAACAAACTGAAGAGACGTCACACCTCTCCTCATAAAATTGCACAGGCAGCCAATTGCCGCTCGCATCAAATTCAAGGCACTGATGTTTTCCTACAGAACAACCACTGGCTCTGCACCCCATACCTAAACTCACTACTCCAGAAGCTTGTGTTCCACAAGTGAACAGTGCCTTGTGGTGTCATGCCAATGAGGCACAAAATCACTTTAACTGACCTTTACCTAGACTGGTCCAAGCTAGTCTCGCATAGCCAGACCTTCAGACTGACTGCAGAAGGTCTGGGCTCTATCTCAGCTTTTCTTGGCCAAGGACTGGCCAAGAGGAAGTTTGACTGACATGGCATGAATATATAATGTGTTGTCCCTGCAATAACCGGCTTTGTCTATATAAATAATGAATTCAAGAACGTTGTGCAAGTTTACTGCAACAATGGTGCTGCAAACTTCACATACTTTTGAAAATCCAGCATTTAGTTGATCCAGAAACGCTCATTGTCACAGTTGTAAACACGATGGTGTTCTTCTTCCAAGGGGTTGTGGCATCACGGCATTTGTTTCCAGGGGGACCGTTAAAGAATGTGACACACACATCTCCCAGACATCCTGTAGAATTTAACCAATCAGATGACAACTTCGAAGTATTTCCAGAAAAATTTGCCATATGCATCGGATGTTCACCCAACGGTCCGTGGGCGCGACGTCTAAGGCTGAGACTAGTTCCAAGCTGGCTGACCTGCCTAACTCAACCCGAGCTGCTGATGGTAATTGAAACTATGTTGGGCAGTTTATAAGATCTCCCTCTGTTCATTATCTACCTCCCCAGCATGATGGGTTGTGAAGTACGGTTTGCCTTTGGTAAAATGCTGTTCTCATTTAAAGTATGAGCTAGTTCTCCTCAAGTATTCTGGAGTTTTAAGAATTGCATAGTTACTTTGAGGCCTTGAGGTTGTGGATGAGAGTTTTCTGTAATTTCAGACTGTCTTACTCATATCTGAGGCATTAAGGGTTGATGCTATGGGAAAGGAGTTGTATAGGCTCCTTTTTCCCTTACACTTAATTTATCTCCCTCCCCAACTACAGTTGGGTTTTTAAGTAGGGAAGTTGCTCCCCTTTACTAAATGCTCCTCTGAACTTGTTTCAAAAGAATAATAAGATAACAGTTCTTAGTCGAGCACTCTTGTTTAGGCAGGGTTGAGCTGTTCTCACCCTGTGACAATGGGGTCTTTAAGTGGAACCCGAGCTCACCTGTAGTCTCCTCAGGGTAAGAGAGAGTACTATGTAGGGTTGGATACTGAAAACTGGTATAATGGCGCTTTTCCACTGCATGGTACGGCTCGGCTCGCTTTGCTTTTCCACTGTGTGGTTACGATTTGGCTCGGCTCGCTTTGCTTTTCCACTGCAGTTTAGAACCGCTTCAAAGTGGGTGGGATTATAAACTGCTTGTTAAAGTTGCTGAAAAACTTTTTCATTCCTGGTCGCAATATCCAGCTTTCGCTGGATCTGCTCTTCGGCTACCAACGAGAGGAACATCTGATCCTCGACCAGTCACCACGATTCAGCCATTTCCAAGTTTTTTTTTTCTTTTCTAGCAAGTCGTTTAAAGGGGTCATGACATGTTTTTTTTTATTTTATTATTATGTTCCCTTAGGTGCAATTATAGTATTACTATAGTTTTTTTTACAAAAAACTTTTAAAATGTAGTGATTTATGACCTTTTCCCACCCTGTTTCTCATCCTCTGATTCAAACAGTCTGTTTTGGGGGGTGTTTCCCCTTTAAGAGTTCAGTGTTAACGCCCACTGTTATGATTGGCTAACGTCAGTGCCTATGCATCAATTATTAACGCCCCCAGCCAGAACGTTTGCGGATTCGGCGTAACTGTTTAATAGCGGGTGATGCATGCGAAGCGATGGCTCTTGCAATGATAAAACCTTATTATGTTTGAGCCGGAATCAGAGGAAAATGAACCATCACCACAACAACGAAGACTGGATCAGCCCGTGTCCACATGGAAAGTGAAACTATTTTGAATTAATAAAAAAAAATTAACCCGAGGACACTTGAAAACGGATTATTGTTCGCATAATTATCCTATAGCTTCATTTGCTAACAGTTTAACATTATTTAACTAATTCCAATGAAATGATAGGGTGTACCACGGACAAAAATGCATGCACAGACAGGCCATCTTTGAAGATGCAGCATTGATAAAGGCAACATTTTTAATTTTCTATCACATGTAGGCCTAACGTACTAGAAAGGCGACATATTTTCAAGATTCTCTTATACAAATGTGTTTATATTAGCCATGGTAAAAAGTAAGTTTGCGTCGTCTTTATTGAGCCCAGAATAGTCGGCACGGACTTATCTTTGAGCAACAGTTTTCTGGCAAAGCCAAGCATCATATTGGGATTTTTTCCTCAAAACAGTCATCCTTAAATGTATAGAACACTGCCGTGACTGGGACGTCCGCAAAAAATAAAGTGCATCCATTTTTCCCTGACGACTGGATCTTTCAGCGTATTTAAAATGTAGTTTAAAGTTTTAAATACATTACTTACAGTTTGCGTCGTCGATGTTGAGCCCAGAATAGACGGCACGGACTTATCTTTGAGCAACAGTTTTCTGGCAAAGCTCAAAACAGTCATTCTTAAAATGTATAGAACAAACGCTTAAACTAACACTGCCGTGACTGGGACGTCCGCAAAAAATAAAGTGCATCCATTTTTCCCTGCCGACTGGATCTTTCGCAGCGTATTCAAAGATGTAGTTTGTCCACAGCCAGGAACAGCACATCTGCGGCGTCGTAATCTCCCTGTACACAGACTCACTCACTCGCTGTCCGTCGACTGAACACTTGTGAGGCGCGCGGCGCGCGGGCGCGACAACGATACGAAATGAGCGTAGTTGTCTTGCGCTTTAAGCGTAGCTGTCTTCTGCTGGAGGCGGTCATATGCAAACGCTGGTACGTCACTTCGTACCGTGACGTCACTTCTTACCATGGATCCAGAACGAGCTGTATTTCGAGCTTGATTAAATAAATGATTCGTTTATAATGGGGAGGACGTCTTAAGCTATGAAACTTGCAGGACGTTTTAATGGTACAAAGACCTCTTATATACCAAAAGATCAAGGCAAATTTGGTTTCTCATGTCATGACCCCTTTAATAAACATTGTGCAAACAAAATCAACAAATAATACTGCTGTGGTTGTTAGCGGGTTTGGTGCCTCGTGTTGCAAATCCAATGACAAATCCAATGACAAATCCAGTGACGATTCTCTCTGACCAATCAGTGATCTGTAGTGTTTTCACGTCACATTTTAGTATCGGTATACGGTACGCTTGGAAAATCAACAGAGGTGATACCATTTAAAGCGAGCTGAAGCAAGCCGTACCATGCAGTGGAAAAGCGCCACAAAGTGAGCCGAGCCATACTGTACCGTACTATACCATGCAGTGGAAAAGCGCCAAAGTGAGCCGTACCGAACCGTACCATGCAGTGGAAAAGCGCCATAAGTAACCGGACCGAATCAAAATGGACATTTCGGTGCCTCATTTTGGTGCCACTTAACCCTCTGGGGTTGGCAATCACGCCGGCGTGATTTGCGCGTTTTTTTTTTTTACATAGCAGCTAAATAAACTTAAAATACTCAGTCATTTGATGTTAATATTCCATTGTCAACTTTACTTTTTCTATTAAATTTATTTCCTAAGGAGATGAAGTTAAAAAAGAAAGAGTATGTATTTATAAATATATGCATTCTTCAAGCAAAACTACTTATTTCGTTAAATTGGAAAAGTGTTTGTGCACCAAGTATAGAACGTTGGCTAAAAGAAATGGTAACAAATATGACAATAGAAAAGATGACTTATATTTTGAGAGACAAATATACAGTTTTTGATGGAGTATGGGGACCTTTCAGGTCGTTCTTAAAATGTGATGGACTTTGAAAGGTGTTAATAAAAGACTAAGAAAAGAGGAGGTATAGAATATCAATGTAAAATACTGAGAGGCTGTTTTTGTTTTGTTTTTTGTTTTGTTTTTGCTCTGTTTATTTTGTTTTATGTTTTTTTTTTTTTTTGGTACATGTATATGTACGTGTTTATTGTTAAAAAGCAAAAATAAATAAAAAAATAAAAAATACTCCGTCATATATGGTCATACAGACTTAATAAATATGAAAAAAGAATCTGTGAGATGTCTACTTTTGTATGTATCCACTTACAATCAAAACAAAACGTTGTGCTTTTGTAAAATAAAGAAATTAAACAGGGTGTGCTTTCTGCCTCTCTGTCTCGTGAACTTTTTTTTTCTTGAGGACGTCTCTAAACATAAACAAAACTCAGCGAATACTTGTCACACATTTGTGAGCTCTATATATTTATAATCATTTAAGTGTGTAGTTTTAAATTATCTGATTCAAAACGAAAACAAATATTCTCTGTTTAAGTAATTTGTATGAAACCAACAAGATAGGTTCTCTAACCCTTGCTCATTAGTTTTAATGTGACCACACCCACACGCGCAAAACATATAGAGATGCAAATTGTCCATGCGTCGTGCGAACGCGCCCATTACCTCAACAACAAAGCGCCGCCAAACTTCATCAGTCCTCCTCAGCAGTCGTCGAGTTTGGAAGATTATTGGATTTACATCAGAAGAAGAAGAACGCGATTTGAAGACAAGAAAGATTTTCAGGTAAGAAATAATTCTGAATTATATTAGTTAGTATTGTTGCATAAACTTCACATTGCAGTTGAACTGTTGCTCGATGCTTCAGTGAATGTTCTCAGTCGCGCTGTGTGTTTGAAATAACTTAGATGATGGACACCCGACCCGAGCCCACATCAGCGCGGCATTGAACAATTTACATTTAAAACAGCTTATTAGCCAATGTGCCTGATGCTTTCACTTGATGCAAACGTTCGTTTTTGTGATTAAAATACATATAAAATATTACCATAACATCTGTCTTCCTGTGTGCAGAAATTAGTTTATGTAGCCGTGACAACGAAACACGTGCACGCGTGCCTGTGTTAGGAGCCTTGTTGCTCTGTGCGCGCTGATGCGCTCATCTGTTGACATTTCCGAATGCTCTCCACACAAACAAACGTACATGTGTAATTAGTATGAGAAAAAATATATTTATGCCTATCGGACGCGGGCCGGGCTCGGACAGAAAAATTTGTCCCGATCCGCAAAACGCACCAAACATTCATGTTTTTACTCCAATCTCATTTCATAACGTCATATCGATGTAAACATTTGAAGTAACATGATAATAAATATATTTTTCTCTAGTGTAGTGTTACTGAAGTGTTCATTTTTAACGATGCCTGCTATAGCCTACTATTGTTATTATTTTATGCAGCCCTGCACGTACTGTGCCTACAAGGCACAACAAACCTGGTGTTCATTTTATTTATTTATATATATATATATATATATATGTGTGTGTGTGTGTGTGGTGTGTGTGTATTTTATGCATTTTAAAAAGCTATTTTAACCAGAACAAATCTATAATGTATTCCCAAAATCGTGCAGCCCTAGTTTCTCTTGATATCAGCATGTTCACAGCTTTTTTTTTCTTTTCTTTTTAGGTATAGTCCTGCTGACTTCAACATGAGCAGAACATGGTAAAGTGAAAAATCAAACACCTGGGAAATAACAGGTATGCACTATGTTTCAGGAATGGCACAAATGTGTGTGACTGGTTAAGTCTCTGTCTTTAGTTCAGTGTGTTAAATAATGTGCTTTTTTTGCCATTTGTTGTGTATCTTTGGATTATGTTGTGTTGTAAATAAATAAATCCAAACAATCAAAAAGCCATTCGTTTTAAAATCTCCTCATGCTTTGTTCAAAGTTCCTCATAGGACCTGAGAGCTCCTAATAGGGCCATTATGGGAGGGTCTTTGTCTTTCTCAGGTGTGAAACACTCAATATTCATAGATGGTTTACGCCTACTAAAGCTTTCTTATACAAGACATGTCTTACAAATTTTAAATCAATATATTATCTGATCTGAATGAGTAGTCAAGATGATTTTCACATAGTTTTGGAGCAAATATTCCAGGCTACGTGATACAATTTTCAAAAGTCTTGTGAAGAAATAATAAGTTTGGGTTTCATGACCTCATTTCAGTGATTTTTTTTTTTTTCATTTTCACAAACCATGCATAAATGTTATTATCTCAAAACTACAAACTTGTACATACATGCTGCTGACATATTATTGTAGCAGAGTTTGTGCTGAATGCAGTGTAATAAGTCAAAGTGCCATGAAAATGTCACAAGTAACAGAAATAAGCACAAATGTTAGAGCGTGTCAGAACACCTCCAGGACCCAGAAAACACCTCAGACCCCAGAGGGTTAAAGAGCGCGATGGATTGTAGGGCGATAGAAGATCCCTTAAATACACAGGAGCTAAACCATTTAGGGCTTTATAGGTCAGTAGCAATACTTTGTAATTGATACGGAACTTAATACTTAATAGGTAACCAGTGTAGAGATGATAAAATTGGTGTTACAGTATATGATCATATTTTCTTGACCTTGTAAGAACTCTAGCAGCTGCATTTTGGACTAACTGTAGCTTGTTTACTGAGGATGCAGGACAACCAGCTAATAAAACATTACAGTAATCTAGTCTCGAGGTCATGAATGCATGAACTAACTTCTCTGCATCAGAAACAGATAGCATGTTACGTAGCTTAGCAATGTTTCTTAGGTGGAAAAAGGCTGTTCTTGTGACATTTGAAATATGATTTTCAAAAGACAAGCTGCGGTCTAGTATAACACCCAGGTATTTTACTGTAGAGGATAAAGTAACAGGACGTCCTTCTAGATTAAGGTTGTATTGTAAGAGGTTTTGTGGGCAGTTTTTTGGACCAATCAGTAATAACCTCCGTTTTATCTGAATTTAATAGAAGAAAATTACACGTCATCCAATATTTTATGTCTTTAACACACTTTGTCATTTTAGATCATTTAATGTTATCATCTGGTCGTGATGAAATATATAGTTGAGTGTCATCAGCATAACAGTGGAAACTTATTCCATGTTTTCTTATAATATTACCAAGTGGCAGCATATAAATTGAGAATAGCAGAGGGCCTAATACAGATCCTTGCAGCACTCCATAATTTACTGACGTTATCTTTGATTTTTCCCCATTTAAATGGACAAAATGGTAACGATCTGATAGGTACGATCTAAACCAGCTTAATGTCCCTGAACACCAGTGTAATTTTGAAGTCAATCTAAGAGTATTTTATGATCTATAGTGTCGAACGCAGCACTAAGATAGAGTAAATACTAGTATCGAGATACAGCCTTGGTCAGAAGCTAAAAGTAAATAATTTGTAATTTTAACGAGTGCAGTTGCTGTGCTATGATGTGGCCTGAATCCTAACTGAAATTTTTCATAGATATTGTTTTCTTGCAAGAAAGAGCACAATTGAGCGGACACTGTTGTCAGATGACTGACAACAGATGGTTCTGGTAATTATTGTGCAGGTAAGGTGGCAGGTAAGTGTTCTTTGAGGGAACGGCGAGACCAGACAATGGTGAACTGCAGTGGGAAGAGTTATATAGTAATGGATGATGATCAGTGAAGATAGGTGACAGGTGACTGTGATCTCTGTGATTGGGAAGTTCATGCAGGTGAGGGCCAGGGAGGATGATGGGAAATGTAGTGAGGAGGTGGTGACTAGCTTGTGACCGTGACACATATGAGCATAATTGCCTATATAATACATGGCCTAATCAGTGCTCAAACGCACGCATAAAGCTTTCTACAGCGCACCGGTAAAAGTAATGATTATTAGTGTGTTGTGAAAAAACAGAAGGGAGACTGATTTTTTTAGCTCAAGTTCACTGAGACCGAGACAGCAGAAGCACATCCTGCTTGTTTTCACAAAAGCACAAATTTGTGTTTTTATTGTGAATTTACAGAAATAAAAGTAAATAAAGTAAAATACCCTTTACAGTTTGTATTACTCTTATCTGTATGACCAGAAATGAAGGAGTATTTTACGTTTGAGGCAAGTAATCGCCTTGATCTCCTGTATGTCATGCAGTAAGCGCGTTCTCCACACAAACACAGATATGCACCTAATAATAGCCCACATTTATCTAGGTTAAACATTAGTGCTAGCGGACTTGTAAAGTTGCTACTACTTATGTGTTTCAAGTGATAAGCCAAATTTGAAATCAATGAATGATAGGCGAATGTTTGGATGACAGGGCAGTTTTCGTGTTAAAAGAAAAGCTTTCTTACACAAAACATGTCTTACAAATTTTAAATCAATAAATTGTTTTATGTGAATGAGTGGGCAGGATGATTTTCACATTGGTTTCAAGCGAAAATTCTAGGGTACATGATACAATTTTTAAAAATAAAAGATAAAGTTTTCTGAACAAATATTCAGTATGGCTT